>VZRS01011582.1:0-113586 GCA_013398055.1 Ifrita kowaldi | reverse complement strand
AAAAAAAAAAAACCAACCCCACTGTTAATTAACCTGTTAATACCTTTGTCAATAAATGTGTGTCCTATAAATTAAAAAATCATCAGTTTTCCACAGCGTTTCTAATAGACATAGATGCTGTGGAAAAGATTAACCTTTATTGCCCTCTTTGGGAAAGTTATAGTAAACATTCAGTCAGAAAGTGTAAATAGTAGATTCCCCTGTTTCTGCACTCTTCTTGAGCCAGCTGGTTGTCTCTTTGAAAAAAGTTCTGCTATTACTTTTGAGTATCCTGTTCCTCATAGATCCTTAATTATGTTTCCTGGAATTTTTTCTCACATTTGTCACCTTATAATATTTTAAATTATGTTTTGTTTCTTTGATATGCAAGTTTGATAGCATGTGCTCAATAGTAAAAATCATTAGCTAGGTACTTCTGGGTAAAGAGAACTCAAAAGACAGATTTTTAATGTATAAGTCACTGACTCAAATTTTCAGATTACCTTGTTCCTCTGAATGCCAGGAGTTGCTTAAGTGCTGTGGGTTCTTTTGCTTCTGTTTTCAGACAGCTAATATTTGATCATTTCCTAAACCACTGCTCTTCTCACCTTGGACTGAATCCAAACTATTTCTTACTTTGATAAGTAAGCCTATCAAAAAGTCTGACTCAGTGATATATTAAGCCACCACACATCTTTGGATTTAATTATTGTGTAGATTTAGCACTATTTCACAATAACGCATTCAACAACTGAAATTTAAAAGTTTATCAGAGGTGGATATTATTATTCTAAAATAATAGAAGTTCTAAAACAAGAAACAGAACAATGCAGATTCTACATTCCATGAAGAAAAAACCCCAGAGCTACAATGTACATGCAAAATGATGTAAGAACCAATTCATGAACCTTAAATAGCACAGTGCAGTGCAGGAGTGTTGCTGTGCTGCAGTAGTGTGTGCTCATCGTTTAAGGAGATATCTGTCCCAAAGTGTATCACTCCTGTAACCACTCACTCTTCAGAGTGGTGGGTTGGATTAAAACATGTGAAGGTGATGTTACATAGAGCACTGTGGTGCCACTGTGACAATAGATCAGGAGAAAAACTTTGTTTGTTCTGGGCAACTTTAGTTCCCTATGGTAAAAAAGCCCTGTGAAGCAAATCTGTCCAGCTCTCCCTCCTGTGAATTGCTGTAGGTGACAGGATCCCCCAGGACACTGCTGTAACTTGCTGGGCACTGCTGTCATCTGCAGGCAGTGCTGGCTCAGACCAAGCAGGCACACAGCCTGTCCAAGTTGTGACAAACTCTTTGAGCTGTGACAAAGAGCTGGATGGTGTAAAAACGACCTGTGCAGTCATCCTTAGAAACTGAAGGTTTTCTTTTGCAGTTAGGGCAAAGCATGTGAGTTAAACAGGGAGACTGAAATACCCTTAAAATCCCAGAACATGATGGAATAATGGTTAGTATTTCAGACATACATGTCTTATTAGTTCCTACAAACTCAGACACTGTGTAATCATTGAATATGATAGGGAAAGCTGGGGCTTTTATCTGGTTTTATTAACATGAACTACTTATAGAAGTGTTCAAAAATCTGTCTTAGTGTTTTAATGTTTGAGCACATAACTAAGGACAGACACCTAACAATTCATAGCTGAGTATAATCAACCTTGCACATCATAAAACATAAAGCAGAATCCTTCCTTTTAAAGTGGTTGTTATGTCTAGATCAAAGGTAAAGGATTATGCAGTATGCCCAGTTTAAGAAAGTGCCATTCAAGAGGTTAATGTAAAACTGGAAGCACCAACACTTTTTATGTTTAGTGTTATCTGCTATCTCTCTATTATGTAGAAACATCAGTGAGTGCTTACAGCCAGCCATGTCAAAATTCACTGAGCTCAGAAGAAGAAAGAATAGATGAAGCCTTAAACAGTGGGGTTTGTGTTTTAAAGTGATGACTTAAAGTAGCATTGCGTTAACTCAGTGTTTCTGGTCACTGGATAGTGGTGGCTTTGCAGTCTCTCACATAATTTTAAACAATAATGTGTTACATACACCTGTCAGCCCTGCGAATCTGTCCCAGGAATGAATAAGCACATATTGGTCTTGTGGCCCTAGTGTCCATAGTGAAGGTGGTGGCTGGGTTTGAGCAAAGGCCAGCTGCTCTGCATCATCTTCAGATCTTTGCCTGTTCCATGCTCTGTGTGGTTTGCAAGACCACAGAATTAAAAGGTGTGTAAATGTGGTATGACTTCATGTGCTTTTAATCCACTTTTATGGGGTTTTTTTAAAGTCAGAACTAACCAGCTTGAATTTCAAGTTTCTTTGGCAGTTTGAAAGAGAGGCAAATAGAACTGCTTTCCTCTTCCTGGAGCAATTTTGACTGTTGTTGAGATTTGGAGATGATGGAATGTGGCTTTGCTCTTTAAACAATCACTCTTCAGAGTACAAGTACATTAACAGGAATTCCTTCTCCCCATTCCTTTGATTCTCTGTAGTGATCTGTACTACTTCAAGATTTATGGTGCCTTCTGTAATGAGACAAATCTTATATAATACATGCGGCCTTTGTACTTTCTAGACTAGAGTCCAATCCAGCTCTTAGTCCTTTGAAAAATGCCTTCATGTCTGTCTGCCTTTTTCAGATCTTGGGCTTTCAAAGTGCAAAGGCCTATAGTTTTAATAGTCTTGGCCTGTATTCTCTCCTGATGAAGAACTGGTAACCTTCAGAAGTTAATTGTGAACCAGATCCAGTCAGAAGACCTGGTGGGCTGAGTGCATAAATATGTATGTACACAAACAGGCTTTTAATGATGGTATGGAAACTATGTAGGCAATCTATTGATACAGTAACAAGTGTAAGAACTGCATGAATAATAGCTTCTAAATTTGGTATTGGGGCTGGTTAGTGCTATCTTGTCTGATGATTCATTATTATAAAGCCTCATCATTACAAGCTACAGCAGTGTCTCAGGCAACTTGGCATAATTACCCATGTTTCTTCAAGAAAACAAAAAGCCTTCCTTTGTCTGGCAATTGCTGAGTAATTGCTGAACAGTTTTACGTTTCTGTGACATGAAATAGAAATGATACCATAATATTTGCTCTTTTGTCTGACTGCCCTCCCCAGTTATCTGTTTCTTGCTTTTGTTATGGTTTTGTTTTTGTTTGGTTTTGTGAGTGTTTTGTTTGGTTTTTTTGTTGTTTCGCTTGCTTTTTTTTTCCAGTTCACACAAAGAAATGCATCTCCTCTTATTGGTGTTTTATTGGTAGTACACGTTGTGCTGATGCTGCTGAGTTTGATGCCTTGTGTTGTTTAGCAATTAAGACCTAGACTTGAGAGAAAGTCCTCTCCTCTGGGATTTGGTGACTAACAGTGTGATGGATCCAGATATCATTGAGACTTGTGCCATGAAATTCATGCTCTTTTTGTGCTGTGCTCACAGTAATTGAAGCTTCCACAAACTTTTGAAATAAGTCTTCATCACTGTATGTGGTTATTTGGTGGCTCTTCTCTCTGGGTACCTGATACAATTGTTGGTTATGTATTTTTGGGTTTTCTGTTGGGTTTTTTGAGGGAAGAAAATTTGGTATTTATTAATACAATAATTGCCTATTGCATGAATAGGCATAGAGAGAGACAAATCCTAGTTTAATAGGAGCTTTGGAAGTAGATAAGTCTTCCCAGATCACAGTATCTTCTCAAATATCATTTTTGTTCCTTTTCAATCTCAGGAACATTGGGGTTTTTTCACAGAACAAAGTCCCATTCTGTCTTCTCTCTATAACTCCGTTTCTAAACTTATGGGGAGTATAACACTGTTGCAGAGTAGCGAAGAAGCTGCACTTGTCATTTAACTTTTAAACAGACCCTTCATTCCATACTTGGGTAGTGTATTATGTAAAATGCAAAGTACAGTTTCCTGTAAATTGGGTAGAAAAAACGATAGAAAGGACAAGACACCCAGTTAATGTGTAAGAAAGAGTACTTGCTGCAGAGTGCCGAGCAGTCAAGCACGTGTGTCCCAAGGGTGGGTTATGAGGGACTGAAAGGAGCACAGAAAGGCCTGCGCAGGAGTTCCACCTGAGCCACTGTTCCTTGGTCAGAGATAAATGCCTCTGAAAGCATGATTGGAAACATCTTCTCTCCCTGAGCCTAGGCTTCATGGGATTTTGTTCCACTTAACCTCTAATTTGGGAATGCCATATGGCAGGTTGCTTTAAAAGCTGATGATTCCTGTTATACGTAGCAGATTTTGGAAAATGATTTTCACTAAGTGAGCAAGAGATGGAGCACTTTGTATTCCTCATACATCCAGCACTATTAAAGAAACATATTGGGGCAGACAATAAACATTGCTCAAACACTGTGTAGTGCCTCTTGCAATACCTTAATACCACCATCTGGTGAACTGAAATCACGTTACAGCTTATTTGTAGGTTCTTTTATATAATTTAATGGGCTTGTCTGACAAGGTTTTGACCAGGGAGCTGAACCTTCTAAAATAGGATTGTGGTGTGAGTGCTGAAATACCGCACACTTGTCTTGCTTTGTTTCCTGATCCTAGGTGGGTGCAGTAGAAGAGCTCTGGGAATGCTCATCTCAGGGGTAGGATTTTGGTGCCCTGCTCAGCCCATTTCATGTTGCTGAGACTCTGGAAGAAAAAACTGCAGCTCCTGTTGCATTCTAAAAAAAACCTCTTGTTGAATGACTTGTAAGAGATTTGGCTTATCTGATCTCAACTTCTAGACCTTCTGAATTTCATGTCAAGAATCTGAGCCTCGTATTTTTAAGAGCATACTAAATATACTGTGTTGGTTAATGTCATCATAATGTAAACTTATTTTAATGAGTGTTCTTTGTGCTCGCTTCTAATTCCATCAAGTGGTGATAAAAAAATCCTCTTTTTAATTGTTTCTTCATCAGTTATTGATGAATAGGGTTCTTAAACTGTGAAACAGCTCTCCCAGACTGTCCTTCTGGTCCTGTTCCAGCTTAAACATATTTTTGGTTTGGAATAAAATATGATTATCCAACATTTTAAAAAAGAAATTCGACCTGACCTGAGCCTGGCATTAGTTGCTGTTGCTCCTGTCTCTTTGAATTGCATCCAATTTGAAATGAAACTGCTACAAGACACTGGCAAGTACAGAAAAATATATCCAAACAATTAAGTGTTATGCTCAGTTTTTCGTAATCGTAATGCTTTAAAATCCCGTAGTATAAAGTCTCAGACTAATGATTAATTGTTCATAATTAACAAGCAGCCCAGTGGAAAAAATGAGGGCTTCTTTTTCACTGACAGAATAAAAGGAAAACAACTATCTTGATTGTTATCTTGTGGGGAAGACTGTCATTATTATGAATCAATTTAGAAAATTTATTATTAACAAAGACAAGTTTAAGAGCAAGGAGAAATGTTGATAGCCCCAGCCTGCATGTTCACACTCTATTATAGTATTATTTCTTTCATAATAATTTCTCCTAGGAACAGGAGTGACCATGTCCTTTTAGCAAGAAATACTTTGCAGCTAAAAGAAAAAGGCAATGTATCCTCTTGTGCTGTGACCTGAGGTAAAAGATAAGATCAGTCTTAAACAACTACTCTTTAAAAGGTATTTATTCCCTCATATACCATGGGAGAAAAGAAAAAAGTACAATAGAGGAAAGGAAGATTGCTTTTTACTCTTGACTGAATCCTCTTTCAGTCTTCATAAAATACAATGGCATCATTTCATATTAAAAGGAAATTAATTTTTCTGTTAGGCATTGTGAGGCACATTAACAGTGTGCTGAAATGGCATTTAGGTTTGTCCAGCAAGGCTTACTTGTTAAACCTGCTTGTTCACAATTCAACCAAAATAATGATAAATAAATTATCCTATTTATGGAACAGTTGGATATTATGGACATCTTATTGCATGGAGATAGACTTTCTAATTTGTTTTTCTAATGATTCTAGGAGCTCTATAGGGATAGGAGGACTCTAAATTAGGTTTAAGCAACGGTCCAATGGCAATATGTAATAGGGTGGATCCCTTCGTAGCTATTCCTACCATCTTAAACATCTTTTTCTTTGATATTTTTCAAATTAATGTTCTTTGAAACTCACTTTCCTATTTTTACTAATTGGTTGAACAGAAGCAATTGTCAGGCTTAATCACACTTGGGGTTTTTTATTTTTAATTTTATTTATAAACGGTTTTATGTTTTACTCCTTCCTAAATAATCTATTTACTTCCAAGCAAGTGCACGTTGTCTAATTGCTTCAATAAACTACAATGCCTGCACCAGCTACCTTGGTTTTTATCTTTTTTTTGTGTGCCACTCTTTGCAAGCAGGAATTGCTCAGCTGTCTGTTTTGTAGCACTACAAGATGCTTTACTAAAGAAGGTTATGCATCCTCTCAGCCTAGGGACAACATATTCTCTGATACTTGGTCTTCAGCAATATTGAGCAGCACTTGAGTGCTAAATGTAGCCTGAGAGAAGTTATGTGACCATAGTGAAACACCTTACACTGCCACGAACATCCTTTCCCCATCTCTAGCAAATGCTTTTAACTGAGTGTCACTGTTGCAGCGGGAAGCAGGATCCCATCATGTTGGAGAATCTGGAGAAGTCACTCATGTTTGCCCAGCATCACCTGGAAGCTGAGAGGGACTTAATGTGGCTAAAATGTGTTGAGGAAGGATCTGAGATGTAAAATCACATATGTGGTTACTAGAGGAAAAAGGAGCAAGTGTATGTGGCTGAATTCAGCTTGGTCACAAGAACCAAAGACTTCATTTCTATTACTATGTTGGAGTGAAAGCCAGAGCTGGTGGAGCTGATTTCAGTGGCATTGGTGCTTTGCCACTGGCAGGTGTGTTTTCGTGGAAAAAAGGGTCATCTCAGACCTTGGTGACACATATATGAATAATATCACTCCTGCTCAAATATTGTAGCATGCAACTTAGCAAAACAACATCATATGTGTCTGTTGCTTAAGCAGCAAACAACAAAAATGTAGAAGAAGCTTTTACTTTCACCATAAAGTTGAGTGTGCTAAGGACAGTTTGTGTTACAAGGTCAGAAGCTCTCTGATCATATAGTGCTGTCTGATGTGCGAGCTGGTGTTTGATGTGTTCTTGACATCAACAGCTAAATGGAGCCAAGAACTCCCAAGTATAGTGTAACATGCCCTCTGTAAGTAATTTCCACCCAGATGTCTGCAGGACAGAAACCTGAAGGAGGAACTTGGCTTGGGAACAGGCATAGAGGCCCCTACTAAGAGGACCCAGCATTATCTTTCTCTCCTCTGCCCAGCAGGATAAGCCACAGCAGGAGGAGCTGCACCCACCATCAGCTCCCAGGGCATGGGAAGGGTGCTGGCAGCTCCTCAGCAAGGCTGCTCTGCTAAAGGTGTGCGTGCCTGGGACTGCGCAGGGGAAAGAGGGAGCTTTGTCTGAGGGAGGCTAATCACCTGCTCCAATTCACCAAGCTGGTGTGCTAAGCAGTGTAGCTTGCTCTATACTTTGCAATTTCTTTCTACACTTTGCAGTTTCTTTCTATACTCTGCAATTTCTTCTCCCTTGCAAAATTAAAGCATCTGCTGCCCCTTTCCTCCCCTTGCAGAGACTTTCTGCTGATCATGTGGAACAAATGCTTCTTCCCCAGATGTTTTCACTTTCCCTTGCTTGTATTTACTTGAGACAGACATTGCACTGTTGTTCTGCTCATGTCCCTGCTGTGGCTTATCCAAACCTGCTATTGACATCTGCTCTTGCATAGTGGGAACAAGGATAATGGACTAAGAACCTGACTGTGCAGTAAGTTCTGCTTCTGGTGGGACCAACATTTATTGACAAGATTTTCTTCACTGCCCCTGTGTGCCCCATTTATTCCACATGATTATTGATATTGCCCTCCAATATTTATCAAGTTTGATCAAGCAATTAAGCAGTGATGGAGGGGTTCATTCAGTGCATGCTTTTGTGGTGAATTGATACCCTTATGTATAAAGCACAGTTTTATAGACAAAATTAGGCAACTAAGTGAACCAATATGTAGAAGATCACAGCTGCTCATTCTCCCCTCCTTTTTAAATTAAAAAAAAATTACATGGCACTTAGTATCTCTGAGTATAACACAGGGATTAAAAATATTTTTAAGGAACTTTGTGCTTGTTTGAATACTCAGAACCTGAAAGAGTACTGCCCGTTACACTAACCAGGTGTTCAAATCTGAAAGAATTATATACAACAATATCAGGTAGATAATTGCCTCTAATACATAAAGTTGTGTACTCAATCCATTTGACTGTTACTTTTATGTGTTAATGATAAATTTCACGTTCCTTCAATACAACGAAATAATGAATCTTGCTGTTGCTAAAAGATAAAATGAACACTATAACAGCAGTGTTAATACATATATTTTTTAAAGTCTTGAGGAAGCTTGTTGAAAACAAGTCAATAGAACAATTGTGCATTTAATTGCTAACCTATTTTATGTTTTATTAAATGCTGAGTGTTGTTTTCCTAATTCACTTACACGATAATGGGTAATCAAGTAATGATCAGTGGCTTGTAATTTAAAAATAGCTTAATTGTATGGAACCTTGAAAGCTAAACAGGACCTGTCATCTGGATGGACAATTATGAACATACTTAACTTTTTTCTCCAAGAAACAGCAATTGTTTTGTTGGTAACTGGTGTTTAACCTAACATAACAGATGATTTCTTTCCAGTCTGTTCTCAGCACTTCCAAAAACTGACTTTTGGACTGAAAACTCTTGGGCTTAAATAATTTTTTTTTCCTTGGTGTATTCCCATGGGTGTAAAACTTAGTACTGGAATATAGCCCACTTTACTCCTAAGGTGGTGTGAGGGAAAGACAATCAGGATGGTTTTTATTGTTCAGAAAAATGAATGGTGATTTGAGCATGGGTCTGTCAGCCATGGCCAAGCTGTAGACATTGGTCACAGCAGAGGATGAAATGCCATCTGGTAAGGGCCTGAAGAGCAATGGCTTGGATCTCAAGACCTGCTAGGGAGAGAGGGGAGGATGAGAAGCCAGTGAGTAGCTGATGGGTACAAAAAAGCAACAGCAGTGGAAGACAGTAGTGTTGCATGGGTGCTAGGGTCTTCAAGGAATAATTAAGTTTTCCAAGCACTGGAAAGCATAGAGTTGCAGTGTTTTTACTGAAGACATGAACCTCCAATGCCGTGCTAGTTGCAGATTGGGTGACCCAGGTGTGTGTGACTGTTCCACCCTGCTGATACACCCTGCGCACACTCGCTTGCCTGCCCTTGGGTGCCCATGTTGGTGTGACTGAATATCTAGTGATAAAAAGCACAACAAGCTCTGAAATAGCACAGACAACTGGGTAGCTTGCAAAGATACACTTGGGATAGAAAATTTTACGCTCAGAACTAGTTTTTTATCATGGACAAATTTCTTCTCAAGCTCCTAACAGTAAGGCTTTACACCAGCAGCCTACAACCTATTAGCTCAGAAAAAGTCAAATTGGGAGTCTGTTTCTGAAAACTGAGAGTGTCAGCTGAGGTGTTATTTTATAGTTCATCAGTTCCTCAGGTAGATAGTTACATGAGCCAGTAAAGGAAACAATGCATGAGTGTAAGTCAAAGCACAGATTTCATTTCTGGTCAGTTCGTTCCATTGCAGTTCTGTTTTCTCCAAGGTAATAGCTCATTTACTTAGCGAAGCAATTGCATTAGAGACTTCACCCTAAGTACAAAAACTTGAGCTTGCTTTAAGGAAAAGTTTAACAGCAGCATTGAAATCCTTCACCATGCACAAAGCCCTTAGGGACAGCTGAGCACGCCAGAGGTGTGGACTGACAGTCTGCAGCAGCTTGCAAATGCATATGATGAAAAGCTAGCCACTGGATGGTTGAATTCAGAGCTGAATTGGTTATCACTATATTTAAATAAGGAGACAGAAGAAAATATGTGGCAAAATTTTGGTTTTCTTCTAGCTGTGTTTAAATCCTCAGTGAAGGGCTACAGATAATATTTGGGGAGTATGAATTTGTGAGTAGGTTGGCAATAGGTGCTTCTAGAGATTGTATTATTTTTGAAACTATTAACTTGTCAGATGCTCCTGCTTTCTCCTTGGTTCAGTGGGAGAAAACAGACTTAATTAACTTTAAAGATCCTCCTCTAGCAAAAAACCCTGGTGTTCCTATTGTGATAATTCAAAGGGACACAGAAGAAACCAGAAAATTACTGATTATGACAGAAATGAGGTGGAGATGTTTCCAATTTCCCTAAGTATTTGTGTCTCCATCCTTTAAACATGGGGATTATAACATTGATACATTAAAACATATTTTGGGAAAAAAATAAAACCCCACAAATGCAGAAGAACCATCAAAAGATGAAAATCTTAGGTAGGCCACTGAAGGGGGCAAGGGAAGAATCAAAATATGCCAGTGGCATTAGCAAATTCTCAGAGTGATCTGTCTTCCTTCTGTAGTTCAGGACCTTACTACAGGAGATGACAAAACACGTTTAACGTGAATTCAATTGCAAACTGTAAAACGCAGAGTCCTTATTAATCCACGACCAAGTAACTCTGTTCCTCCTAGCTAGAGTATTAAATAACCACCTTTTACTTCACAATTAAGTTATCACTCTTGAGAAGCAGCAGGTGCAATGGAATAGAGAAAAATGGAAAAGGGAGTTATGCAAGCCAACAGCCGTTGATCGATGTACACAATATCTAGAAATGAATACAACGGATGAGGTGGCAATGAACATTAATCAGTTTTGACATTGAATTGGGGGGAACCCCAAGAATGTAGGTTTGATACAAATATGTGCTTAAGACATACTGAAACCTAGAAAGATGTGCTCTAAAACTTTGAAATGAAGAATTTTTTTTTTTTTTTTAGGTTGTCTATAAGCAATGGGATTTAAAAACCAATTGTTTGAATCTACTGGCAATCAGAGGATTGCCTTTCTGTCAGTTAGGGCTGGCACAAATGCTTTCTTCACTAAAATGCATTTGCTTTCTGTGCAGCAAACAGGGCTGAGCTTCCCTTTCAGAAGCTTATCTTGCTGATGATCCTCTGATCCAGCAACATTGTGCCCTTCTGGGATATTTTTGACTCAAGTCTCTTGGCTTCAAAACAGTCACAGGCAGATAGCACACCTTTATCCTATGGAATGAGGCAGGAGGCTTGGGTGAGCCAGCAAAGCCTTTATTAAAGGAATGAGTCATAAACTTCCTTCTCATGTGCATCTCTCACCTGACTTGACCCTGGTTGTCCCACCAGGTGCAGGAGCACTGTGAGGGTGTAGGGCAGCTCAGGGGGGAATTTGCAGTTTTGTGTGGTCCTGGAGGTGCCTGGGCATGGGTGTCTACTCAGATGTGAGGAGGAGAGAAAACAGTTTTGAATGTGACAAGCTACAAATCGTGTTTTTACAGACAGTGTCTCTTAAACTGTCGCTAAACTCAGAGCATAACTTATATTGGAGTTTTGGTTTTCCCTGGAGGCCTGGTCTTTTATTAGTGCTCTAACTAAAAGTGGAGCGTGAGCCCTGAAAAAGTGGCGGCAATTCCATAATTGAGTTACTGAGTTGGGGAGGGAGGGAGGGAGAAGATGATAAAAATTGCTTAAATGCCATCATCTTAGTGCTTGTTACATGCTCAGTGTTCTAAAGATTCAATTCCCTGCTTTGTTGCTCTTTTGTAACTAAAATACAAATATTGTTAAATTGTAATGCAAGTACATAATGCTGCTTGACCCAAATGAATGGCAGACAAATTCCATTATTGCTTCTATACATCCACCATGGCTGGATGTTAGTTGAAGATTAGAGTCTATATGCAAAGGAAGAATCCTGTTAGCAAAATACCGTGGAAAGCTTTAGTTTGTTTGTGGCACCTGCAAACTGGCCTGCCTACATCTTGCTTTTAAAGATTTTGAACTGTTTATTTTAATGGTGTTGACTGTGCTTCTTTCAGTCCTGCAAGCTATGTGAGCTCAGGGAAAATAAATTAAAAGTTCTGTATTTGAACTGTCATTATGGCTTAGGTTTTTGTTTTGTTTTAACCTACACCTTCAAAGGTAGGAAATACCAGAAATCTTGCAATGTAATAAGCATAGCTGACCTTTTGAGTTCTGGATTGCATCAGGAAGGAGGAAAGTACTTCGAGGTACAAAAGCATGAGGTTAAAACAAGGTTTAATAATTCCAGCACTTTGCGTCACTGGCAACAATAAATACTGCAGAGATAATTGTGCAGTGCTGGGATCAAAGGTGGAAGAAAAAAATGCAAATATATCCTGAACCATTAAGATGTTAAAGCAATGTTTTCAGCATCACTGTAACTTCAATTGTATTGAATTGTGTAGTTGAGTACCACAGAAGTTAATGCCAAGTGTGACAAAATAAAGAGAGAGAAATCAATGCCAAATAGTATCATCCAAAGCTATTAAACAAGAATCAGACACAGCTACAGCATTCACTGTGTCTAATTCAGTTGCATGCACTAATTCTGATAAGCAATTTAGCAGCATTTCCTCTACCCTTGATAGCACAAAGGGTAATACATGAAATAATTGCAATAATTGCCCCGGGTTTGGGAGTTGTATGTGAATTATGTGAAAAGCAGGAATTCCTGTCTTGGTTTTGGTTTGGTTTTTTACCAGTGAGAATAGAATCCTAGCTTTTTTTTTTTTTTAACTGATGTCTGTGGCATAATTCTTATTGGTAATACTTTCACTACTGTGTTAAAATAGCAATGACTCATTACTAGCAAGTGTGAGGGCTGTTGTGCTGCCAATACAGAAATATGGAATAACAGACAGGTGTTGTCCCCAGAGAAATTGCCATCTAAACGCAGTATAAAACAGGTGGTTTTCTGAAGCGATTTCATTTCAGGGATATCTCTGTAGTGAGGAGTTGTGGGGCTCCAGAACCTCAGAAGGTAGAGGGGGAAAGAGAGAGCAAATTCCCCCAACCATTCAGTGCAAAACTTTGAAGTAAATATATCAGCAGCAGATCGTGAATTAACCTTGTCTGGTTGGGTCTGTTCTGAGCTGTGCCTGCATCCCTCCCTCTCTCACAGCCACATGGAAAACCAGATGGGAAAGCTGGCTCTGGGGTGCAGAGGCCTGTTTGGCCAAGCACCAACTTTTGTGGGGCACGTTCAGTGAGTCAGCCTTAAATTTAATTGTGTATGTACCACTTGCTGAGATGGGTGTGAGGGCTGCTTTTGTCACAAGAAAGGTTCTCTGTGCTGCCACATTGTCTTGTGGCATCCGTGGTGACAGCTGCTTGGGGTGAAAAGGGGAGTGCTGTGCTCCCGTGCTGCAGGGGCGTGGAGCAGCATTGCTGGAGTTACCCATTACCTGGACTTTGGCTCTGTAGCTGAAGGAGGACTGTCTTTCATGACCCAGTATTCCCCAGCTCTTAATTATGAGCTGTTCCTTCCCTTTCAGTAGCTGTTGACAGTCAGGAGCCTTCCTGCAATGCCTTGGAGCACTACATGCAGCATTGAATGTTTAGAAAAGACCTGTCACTGTTGGATGGAATTGACTAGGATTCCACGGGTTTTCTGCTTGCTTGTCTTGCAGCTGGAGCACAGAGGATCAAGGCTCATGTGTCTCCTCTGTGTATAGTAAAACAACATTTCTTGTGGCTTGAGATTGCTAAGCACAGGAGAAAAATTATAAACAACATAAATGAAATTTGAAGCTTTCTCTGTTTGATCTTTGCCAGAAGGGGACAGATGTCTTTTTTTCACATGCTGTGTTGGAGAGCAGGCTGCAAGGCCACCCAACAGGGGCTTTGCACCTCAAACTTGGAATGGGTTAGATGTCTGATCACTGAAATTGCAAACAGATACATACTTTTTATCCAACGCGTTTGAAAATAAGGGTCAAGCCTGCTGTTTAACACATCTTCCAGCATCAGTTTTCCATTCATTTATATGCCCTATGCAAGTGCTTTATTTCAAAATTGTTTGCTGCTTTGTGTTAGTATTTAATGCAAGAAATTTAATATCTATCTTAGGCACAAAGTTATTTTTCTGTGACTTTGTAACTTTAAATTCCAATAGCCTGTTGTATCTGAAGCATTGTCACTTTGTGAAACAGAAAACACTGCTCATTTTGCACAAGTGACAACCCCTACTCTCAGTAAGTCTTTACTCTTCATATTTGTGCTATATATTCAATCTTATTTAAAAGCAAACTTTCTTTGAGGATATATAGGTAGTAGTTGCAAAAATCTGTTAAATAGTATTAAGATGTCATTTGCTAAGCTGGTATTTTTAAGTAGCATTTTGTTCTACTTGTAAATCAAGCTTTTTTGTGCATCTTGTGGTCCACAGCCCTTGAGGTTTTTCAGGCATTTCCAGATGCCCAAGATGTGGACTGCACTCAATGATTTCTATGCTTCATGATGCTCACAGGTGCATTAATGCTGCACTGAAATGTGAGCTTGTCGTGCCAGTAACACACAGGCTAGCAAGCCATGAAACTGTCCCTGAGAGTATCCCACTAAGGTTCTGTAAGAAACAGGGTAGTGGAACTAGATTTGCATTTAACAGTTACTGCTGTCTTTTTTTTTATAAATAAAAGTGAAAATCAGACTTTAAAACCAGCTAAAGAGAACATAATAATTCTTGTGGATGAAACCTTTTGTGTAATTTTCAAGACCCTAAATAATCCCATGCTAAAAGCGAAAAGAATGAACAAAATCTAATTGTGCAACCAATATAGTTTCAAAGTTGTGGTGTTCATATGCTTGGCCTCTCTAACCTGGTCTGTGGAGCTAAGAGATGGTCCTTACCTTGTATAATGTGGTGAGCAGTTTCTGGCAGAGGTATGACTATGGCTTGATGTTGAATGTCCTTTTAATAATTAGTTTTTAATATTAAGAACAACTTTGCATCTGTATAAACTCAGTTTATCTAAGCTTGATATAGCAGAGGGTGTCTTAGACAGTAAGGCTGGATCTTCCTGTCATTGACATGCAATTCTGTTTTTCTGTCCTTTCAAAATATATTACTTTAAATGCTTAGCAAACTCTTAATAACAAGCTGTTCTCCTTACTAAACACAGAAGACTCTTCCATAAATAGAGCAGCTCTGAATCTTGTGGTGTTAATTTTGTCGTTGCTCTCCACCTTTACTGAGGGCTGTTGTCTCAGTGAAGTTGGCAGACAGCAGTACAGCCCATGCTGTAGGGTATCCACTGCCAAATCCAGCATCTTTACTGAAAGCTGTGTTCTCCAACAATTCAAGCAGAGGGCACGACTGAGGTTCAGGCAGTAATTTTGAAACCACTGCAGGTAGTTGTTGGGACTTACCTGCTTTGACAGGACACACAAATAACTTTTCTTCACCTGGAAGATTCTTGGGTACAGAAGGACTGACTTAGTGGGTTAGGTATGACCTAGGATGTTCAGCTGGAAATGATTTCATTAATTTCTCTTAGATTTAATTTGAAAATTTAGATTGGGGGAAGGGGGACCAGGGAAGAAACCTGATTCTTCATGTAATCTCTAATGGGGAGCATCTGAACAGAATTTTCTGGTTTGCTATGATGTCTTTTTGACAGTTTCCATGCTCTCCTTTACTGGCCATGAGTTTGAGACATTTAAATTAAAAAGCTCTGACACGTCCTGCTTGCAGTATTCTATTTTCTGAGATTAGTTTTTTCCCCTCTTCCATATGACCAAGTATTCCCCTGAATTGCTGTAGAGTAACACTGGGAGCAAGGAGACTGCAGACCAAGGTGTTCATGGTTTTTTTGACCATTCTTGCCCAGTAATTCCCTTCTGCTGACGTTTTAAGAAGTGAAATATTGATTCTTTAGTGCAAATCTGCAGGGGGAGGCATGTGTGTGGCTGAGCAGGGCACTGAGGGAAGGTCTGTTTAATCCAAAACTGAGCAGGACATTGGTGGTGCTCTGAATTTCTAATGGCCATTTTATTTGTTAAGATTTACACTTGCGAGCAGCGCAAGCTATACAAGTGTTGGTAGCAGAAATAAAGCATTTTGTGTGGCTTTAAAGAGATTATTTTTGTCACCAAATACTGCCTCCTATGAAGTGTATTAGTTCTTTTCACTGCATCAATATAATTAGTTCAGTCTGTTAACCAGCTTATTTCATCTAATACTTTCTTCTGCACTTGCTGACAATACAGCTACAAAAAAATTACAAACCAACTGAAAACAATGCAAATAGATTTGTTTGCTGTTTCTTCTACAATGGCAGTTTGCCAGGGATGACATGCTTTGCTAAATGTCACTAACTATTATGTATTTAGGACTTAATTGTGCCTTTAAGGCAGTGGCCCTTTCAGGGAAGAGTGGATAAAATTGCTTCCTTGAGAGCTTTCAGCCACGCTCTGCCTGAGAAAACATGACTGCTGGTAGCGTGGTGGGAAATGAAAAGGCAAGATGATCATCTATTCGAGATGATGGAGCATATGTTCTTGCCCACACCTCTTAGCTCTGCTGATGGATGAGTTATCTCACTGCTTTGGGCATTAAATAAACCTCAGTTAAAGCTATGTCTGCACCTGTAGCCTCAAATGCTCTTTTTAACTAGAGCTTATAAAGGGGAACAAACTTTCAGGCTACAAAGTCTAAGACCTTAAATACTTCTGGATTTTCCTACAGTAAAACATAATGTGAATGGTTAATTAGAAAACAGAACGACTCACTTTGAAGGCATTTTTGTCCAACTAACACTGAGCCAGGAGGGCTGAGAGGGTGAGAGTCTGGACTGGGCGCTTGTTGATCTCTAAAGAGACTGTTGACCCAGGACACACAGTCTCTGCCAGCTTCTAATTCTTAACTTCTTGAAAATATTGTATTTCATAGCATATTTATAAACTTCAGAATATATTCAGAGGCAACTCATGGGAACACAGCTAAATCAGGATTATACTGCACTGTGGAAGCATGTAGGATGTAGCTGTTGAATAATTTAATGCTTTTTTGCTCTATCAAGTTTTTCATCTATCCATTTTCCTTAGCATTTAGTCAACCCTCAAAGGTTCCCTTTCAAAACTCAAACTATTACAAACTATTGCAGATCTGAGTCTAAGCACTATCAGTAGTGCTGGATTTCCCAAGAGCTGTCTCTCATGTCAGGTAATTTCATTTAGAGCTTTAAACCTTTAGGCAGTAATTGACAAAAATAGTATCTCAGTTTCAAAATCTGCATGACCCAGGTTACAAGAGCAACTACCTAAGCTGGGCAACAGTGTCCAAATTTCTCCTTCCAGTGCTTCCTCATGGTTCACAAAATTGATCTGTGGAGTAACAGATTGTATGTTCAGGAGCCTGACAGCTGCCTCTTTTCTGCTGTAGCACCTTCCACCTCTAATGTGAGCTTCCTTCAACTCACCTCTGCTGGATGTCTTCACTCAAGCTCTTCTCCAGGGCTGAAGTGTTTGAAGAGATGGAAACAGCATCTGTCTTTGATGGCACCTGCTCCTCAGCCACCAGGCACTGATTTAACATCGTCACTGATTTCTGGAAAACTCTTCTTGGAATTTTTTGAGTACTTAAGCCTGCTATTCATACACCTATGAAAATTAGGGGCGATTGCAGCAAATGCTTTAATAATCTTTGCTGTGTGCGTTCTCAAACACATCTGGGCTAAAATATTACAGCTTAGAAGAAAGTAAGTTACATATGCTCCAGTCTCAAACAGTGTCTTGCAAACCAAAAATAGCAGAGCCTGAGTTCTAATAGGTAAAACAGAAAGAGCTGCTGTTCACATGGATTGCTTGATTTTACCCTTGACTTCAACAGAGAAAACATCCTAGAATCATTATATATTCCTTGCTGTAATATAAATAAAACACAAATGCACTCTGACTTACTGTCATCAGTGATATTTATATAAAGCACTGGGTTTACAATGGTACATAATTTATTACTGAAATTATATTTAATTGCACTGAAATACTACTCACTGCATGCCTCTTCCCATTCTATTATAAATGCATCTTAGTATACTCCCTGCTTGCAGCTGAAATAATAAATGATTTCATAACTTGAGTTATTTGTGGGATACTGGAAATAGGTTTTCTGTCAGTACAGAGACATTTTATGAACTTGTTATGGTGCAGGTATTCATTGCTTCCTCTCTTCTGGCAGAAAAAGTCTCTGGACAGTAGTATCTAGTACTTAAATATTTTGGAGGAGCTAATGTTAAGAAGAGTATTGAGGGTAGTCATCAAATTATGGTTTTGCCCAAGATTTTGGTTTTAGTGACATGTACTCAATAATACTTCGCTAAATACCTTCAAGTATGTACATTATAATTACAGCCTTGTTCTTGGGTTGTAGTTTCATTGCCATCAGTGCTTTTAAAACAGATTTTTCTCCCTCCCTTTTAAAATTTATCAGTATGTATTAATAATGGGAAAACAATACATCTGGTGTAATTGTTGTAATGAAAAATACCGAAATGGTGCCACTTCTCACAGAAAGTATTTTCCTAGTACTCAGGTGAAACACAAGATAACTCAAATGCAATAAGATTTTCAGTTTTCTAAATAGTAGATTTGCTGTGTAGTGATTTTACAGACTATTAGACGCTATATGCCATCTTAATAAGTTAATAGTCCTCTTCTTGAAATGCCATTAAGACTGCAATGTGAAATGCGCAAAACTTAACAAATTTCAGAGATCAACGGGTTATGAAACCCTTACTTGGTGTGATGGTACATGGTGTGATCATTCCTTTCTTTCAATTTTCTAATTCTTTCCTTTTTTTTCCTCTTCTAACTTCTGCCTTATTCAACACTTTCTGTGAGAGGTATTTTTTCTCCATCTTTCAGTGTGTGGTCACATGTATTATTAACTACTTGCTATTCTAGCTCTGCCATAAAAAACCCCAGGCATGTTAATGTATGCCTAGACTTGTGTATGGCACTGTCATCAATTGTGGTATTGTGACAAGTATTAATGAATTCATCCTTAAATTGGATCTATTATGGGAGACTGTGTGTATGAAAGAGAAAAATGTCTGTGATTTTAGACATGAGGCTATGAGATGCAGAGTTAATACTATAAACTTGTCTGACACTGAGAACTCAGTGAATTTTATTTTTGTAGTACTTGATATGTTAGGAAACTTTTTTAAATCATAAGGTGAGTGCATGAGTACTTGTCACTTCTGCAAATCACTCTGTAGGTATTGGTTATTGGGTGTCTGTAGGTGTAGTTGACACACAGAAAACATGAAGGGCTGTTAAAGATTAAAGGATTGTCAAAGGAAGTTAGAGGTGGTTCAGTGCTCGGGGATCTGTTTGCGGTGGGTTAATGCAGGGCCTGGATAACAAGCTGGGACCAAATAAACCTTACAGAGGCAGTGCTGTCAGTGTGGTGCTGACAGCAGTTCGGGCATGTGCACAAGCCCAGCTTTGGAGTTGTAGCCTGGCTCTGCCTGTGGTGCAGGGCAGGCAGAGGCAACTGTGGGATTAAGAAGATGGTAACAATTGTCCAAGCAGTATTATCATGTTTTTATCCTGTATTAGCCTGCTGTTGACTCTTGAAAAACGTGCGAGATTTGTATGCTCTTGGATAGAGCATCTGAAGTCAGAAACTTTTAAGAAGTTTTGCATGAGAAGGAATTGGTTCTAGAAAGAAGTCAGTACCAAGGTTTGCAGTGCAGATCTGTGCAGTTTGAGCCAATGCAGTAACTCTATGAGAATAGGGTACTGAAGAAAGATTAAATGTGCTTTTGGGTTCCTGAGAAAGGAGTAATTAGGGGGTGAGGCTCCTGGTTTAGTTAACAGCTGTGTAGCAGTCCAGCCTTCAGTAGGATTTCTGCTTCTGCCACTGTATCTTCCTCAATTACTTCATCGGTCTCTCCAGCTCCCAGTACCTATCTGTGCCCTTTTTCTCACTCCCTTTGCCAGCACATCTGTATTTTCCTATGGTACCTGTTATCCTCTACAGACCTATTTCTTTACCAAACTGTCCTGACATCTTTCCTCGCTCACTATTTCTTGTAGGTTTTTTTTCTGTGCTTGAATGATGTTCTTTTCTGCCCCTCTTTTTCTGTTTCTGCACTTCTCAGGTGTCAAGAAAAGAGGAGAAATATCTTGTCTCTTCTCTATTACTTCTTTTTGTGCACAAACTCCAGACGGAAAAATAACTGGGCTCAACAGACAACACTAAGGGCAGCAAAATTTTACATTTGGGATGGTCAGGCAGGTAAAAGATATTACATGCCCAAATAGTTTCATTCCGTAGTGGCAGACTCCACCCTTTGATCTAAAAAAATACATATGTTTCTAGCCTGAAATATGTCTGTGGTTAACAATCCTGGTGCTCTTATGCTTTTGGCCATTTAAAGAAGGTTTAGGACTATATTGCTTTAGGGACCTGAATGCACAAACTAAGTCATGATTTCATACTGTTTTTTAAACAATTGCTATGATGAGGTGACTGATTTGTGCTGTGCATGCCCTAGATGAAATATAGGGCTAAATATAATGCATTTCAATGTTAACTAAAATCTTGCACTAGAGCCAGTAAAAGAACTCTGGGTGTTCTCCCTGGGTGAATCAGTTCCCTCCCTTTTCCTACCACTTTTCCCTTTTCTCTCACATCAGAAGACCCATCTCTGATCCTGTGATTTGTACTATTAATTATTAGTAATGGCAATACACAGAACTCGATGAAAAATTAGGGTTTTTTTTACTGAAGTGGTGTACATTTAAATTTCTGCCAGTTAGTGGTTGTCAATTTATGGTTTCTCACTCTTTTTTTGAGGATTTTTCCTTCTAATTCTTAAGGGACGCAGTAGAGATGGTCATTTCAGTTCCTGTTTGTGATGACTGTAAATTTGTTACCATGGCATTAATCTTACTAACAGCATCTAGCTTGCAGAAGCATTCACTAACTTAATATGCAACATCCTACAATAGTGTTTTCACTGAAGTTGTCAAATGTGCCATAAATTTTAGCTTACCAAACTGACAAAAACTAGCTGCAGAGTCACCATCAGATGCAGGATTACAGAGAAAACTGTCTCAATTTGTGCTAGCTGTAAATCTTAGTTTTCAGTTGGAATACAGATATAAACTTGGCATGTTTTGTCAGCTAGTGGAAAATAGAAGCTATTATCTTTTCTCACAAGCAACAGTGACAAGACCTGGTAGCAAAGAGAAGATCCAGAAAAATGATTAATAACATGTAAAGCCTTCAACAGGTAAATTCTAGCTTGAACGAAATAGTATCCTGGTTTAATAACTAGAGGGAGTGGAAAATCTGCCACAATTAACATGCTACTTGACTGTTTTTATCTTAAAAGAGAGAAAACCATAAACCACGAGTGAAAATTAAAAGCATGATTAATTAATTGGTGATAAAGTGTGAAGTCTGCTGCCATTCCTGCTTCAGCTTTGCAGAATTAAACTTTCTTCTACCACACATAAAGACTTAGACAAAAAAACTTTGTAGACGCACTGAACTCACTGTGCTTGGTTAGCAGAGATTATTAGCAGCTCAGCCTTGAAGGCTCAGAGGTAGAATCTGGTATTTTAACTGGGGACTGACACATTTTTGCTGAACAGAAAAATTGCCATTTTCACAGGAAAGTGACAGGATTCTGAGGTGATTATTCTAAATATTTGGTCATTACTAAAAATTTTCGAATTAACAGAAGTGAGTATTTTTAATACTCATAAACAAATCCTGTTAGCAAAACCAGAACACCTATAACTGCAAGTAAGGCAAAAAATCTGAAGTTTTATTATAGCGTAATGGTTTCCAAAGTAGAAACAAGCCTGTAGAAGGTGTTGGAGGGGAAGGTTCAGGGCCAAGAGGAGATATTGCTATGAGGGAACTTTATGGAAGAAAGAGTAGAAGTAACGAGAGGCAGTGCCTGATTTTTCTAATTGTTCTTAAAAACCTGTTATGCTAAGTGTTTTTCCTTTGTGTTCTCGTAACAGAGTTTTATGTTGCAACGTATTAAGCTGGCTTTCAATTCTGAATGTCTTCTATCATATAACAAGTATAAAGATTTGCATTCTGAAGGAAGTGATTTGATTTTAGTGAAACAGTATTTTGACCTGAAAAATGCTGTTCCGGAAACTTGTGGGATAGGAAATGGTAACCCCATGTGGTAATGATACTTGGAGCTGTGCTTGACTGAGACAAAAATAGGTTTGGCGGCTGGTGTATTCTTCCAGCAAGACTGCACTTTAATCAGGATGAAGAGGATTGTGCAGCCAGGAAGCAGGATGATGTGGTATGAATTTTACCTAATGAATTCAGGTCTGTTATCCTGAGCAGAGGAGAGGCTGTTCTGACTACTGAAGGCACTCAGGAAGGATTGAAGCAGGAGGAGAGATTTTTCCCTTGGCAAACACAGTTCAGAATTCAGGCTGTCCCAGATATTTGTTAGTTGAAGGATAAAATCAATCACTTTGTTCCTGTCAATTCAACCACACTCTGGCTTTTTCTCTCCCTTCTTCCATGTAGCTTCCCTCCATCTGTCTTGTACTGTGGGATAACAGTAACCCTTTGCTCTGTCTCTTTTGTATTGTTTTGGTGGGCCCATGTGTCCTTGCCCCACCAGTGCTCTCCTGCACAACATTTCTAAGGCTTGGGCACTCCTTCATATCCATACCGTTTCACATCTCTGTTGCCTTTAAACATCCTCCTGTTGGCCCCCAATGCCTGCTAAGTCATTCTTGATTTTACCTGTTGTCTGTTCTGCTGCTAAAACCACTTTCTGAGCTTGTTGTGCCAGTGCTCCCAGTTTCTGTTCACCTTCCTTTCCCTGGCTCCTTCCCAGTATTTCAACAGTCAAACTAATTGTCTCCCTACCTTTCATTAGACACTCATTAATGACACTTTGTCTCCAGCCCTGCTTGTCCTATGGCTTGAGAGGCAACAGTACTGCAAGAAATAAAGAACAACATGCAGAGAACTTGAGGACAAAACAGAACCAACATAAAACCCATGACTGTGAGGAGTCACCCTTATTGTGAGGGCATTAGGTGAGGGTGGGTTGGAAATCACAGTATTAAGGACCAAGAAAGAGAATGAAGCAGGATATACTTCAATGGCTGGCTGAAAGGGATCTCAGCTGATGCTGTCCTGCCGAAAAGGGGTAGTCACATGCTTTTGTCAAAGGCTCTCCCACCCCTCTTGCATTGGCAGCAGCTTTCCGCAGTATGCATTGACTTGGGTCAGTTTGCTGATTCAGCAGTGATGAGCTGCCAAAGAAGGGGTGGGGAAGGAATAGAAACTACCATAAAAGCATCTCTTTAGAAAGGTGCATTTAGTATTCTGAAGAACAAAGAGGAAGAATAGTACCTGGAGGAGAGAGTCTTTGTAGGAGGGATCTCTGATGTTTTACTGGGTCTTAATACTTCTAGAAATAGAACAAGGGAGAAAAAATATATCAAAGTAATTAGGAAAGGAGTAAAATACCACATCCTTCCTTCTCCCCAAAACAATTAGGAGGAAAAGAGAACAGTTGTATTGACTGAGTAACTAAATATATCTGATAAGTCAAAATGTCCAAAACAGTTGTCAACTTCAATTTTGCACGTGACTTCAATCTACGCGGAAATTATTCTAATGCTACTTTGACTGCCCTTTCTTCTCCATCTCCTATTCCCTCATTTCATCCATCTGTTGTGCCCTTTCATTCCTGAAGGTACCTTTTCTTGTAAGAGAGGTCATCCCTTAGTGCACGATTACAAAATGCTGAAGATAACAGGACCTCGATCTCTGCCTGAGGCCTCTACCTGCCTGTAGTGACATTTCCAGTGAGTCAGAGTCTATCCAGACAAGGATATCTCTGCAACCAGAGAGAGCCCCATTTGTGAGGGATACAAAAGTAAACCATGCTCACCAAGGACCTGCTTTAGGCTGAGACAAGGCCATTTCCAAATGAAAGCATTCATTTAGACATATAGATACTGAGTGTTAGTTAAATTAACAGATGTGCCTGCCTTGAAGTAATAGGGCTTGATATAGCAGAGGAAGGAAATTTAATAGTAAATATTCTCAGGAAATTCAGTGTTCTCCAAATTACATTTTTATATATAAATAAGTTAAGTCTTTATTAGAAATTTTACAGTATTTAAATCAACAATCATGACATTTTGGGATAAATTAAAAATTGGTAACTAGCAGTATGTAGCAAGTAAGAAGAATTGTAAATAATAGCACATTCTGAAAAAGGTGATATAAAAATGTGTTGGAGAAAATTCTAGCAACTGGTCAGGTTTGGGGCAAGGCTCCCTTCTTAACGCTGAACTTTGCTTCAAGTCCAAATCCCATTCATGTCTTTTGTAAAATTAGGGCTATATAACAATCAACCTCAGTATATTTCTTATTTCAGCCCTGTTTGTTTTGGATCCTCATTTTCCCATATTCATAACTTTCAGTCTTTGTTTTCTTCCACCCTGACAATTGAAAGAGATCCTTTAAAACCATGACCAAATTTTAGTAGCAAATCTATTTGTCGTGTCTGAGTAGCTTCTTAATAACTAGTAAATTGTTTGATGTCTTATCTTAATTGACACTTGAACTGTGCTGTCAGCTGAGTGTGTTTTTGTAACCCAGCCAGCCTCCATGTGGAAAATCAGCTCTGACAAAGCTGAAGCCCTTTACACCTTGCATATTTCTGAGGTTTAGCAGACTTTTTAGCTGCCAACAAGTTGAACATCTCAGAGTGATTATCTGTCTTTCAGATGCCACAGATTGTCTTTCTTTGGTGTGTGCTCACAGCATTTGTTGGTGCTCTGGGCAGATTTGGCCTCAATATGTCTGAATCCTTTTCTCTCATGTGCGTTTGTTTCCTCATTAATGTTTGGTAGTTTCTGTGAGTTCTAATTATCTTGGAAAAGAGGCTGCTTTCAGAGAGGTGGTGGGGTTATGCTCAGCTGGCTGAGCTGCTGCCAGGCACAGCCAAACTATCACACATGGAGGGCTTTGCCCCACGCTGAATGAAGCGCTGTGTGTAACACAACCCTTCCTCCTTTTGCTGGCTATAGTAAAATAGGAAAATTATTCATTGTAAATCATCACAATTAAATCTTTGTGCATTAAGTCTCTCTCTATGTCATTCAAGAACTTTGAAATACGTTTCAAGAAACATTATTTTGATAGTAATTTTATAGAGAAAATTGTTACTAAATTATGCCTGACTGTATATTCAGCTGCAGCTTCTGTGTTTTGAATTTCTGAATGGACCAGTGCTGGAGAAACAGTCCTGCTGGTAGCAGATAAGTAGGAGGGCTCAGGATGTGCTTCTTGCTGGTGTTACCCTGGCAGATATAGGCTATAAAGCAACTAACCATGAAGAATATGAAAAAAAATTAGATGGATATTAAGAAAAAGTAAATTAAAAGACTAGAAACATGATAAATTTTTTGCAAGTAAAAGTAAGAGGCAAGTAGAGTTGAGTTATGAGTCTGCTCAGCATGCATTTGTTTCCCCCAGCCCTCTTTTGCATTCTTTACTCAATAACATCTGTGGTATGTTCTATAACCTCCCCATGCAGCAGTATTTTAATGCTACTTGTCATCTTCTTGAAAAGAGGAAGAAATATGATCAGGAGACAGAATGAGAAGCTAAACAACTGCCTTCTAAAGTGATTTTAATACAGTGAGGAATTGAGTGCAGAGGTATTTTAATAGAACTAAAAAGATTTATTGCTACTTTGTCTCAAGTATTAAGCGACGGCACTTGCAAAGTGTGGTGTCCTTTGTTTTGGAATCACAAGCTGGTGTTTCGGAGATGGTTTTGTTGTAAAAGCAATTGCAAATAGAATTTTTCATCCTAAAAAAAATTAAATCTGCTGTGTCATACTTGTCATACTTGTTTTCTTACCCTATCCAGCAAATGAGACTAATGATATCCATAAGACTGCTCATGATGCAAGTCACATCCTCAGTGGAAGCGCAAGTGATAGGTTCTGGTCCTACAAAGGAAATGAAATTTTGGAGGAAAAACACATGATCTGATTTATCTACTTCTTATCTTTAATTGCCAGTCCTAAATATAACTGTTAAAAAGTTACATAATAAAAATCACTTGCTCACAGTGCGAAGGATTAAGAAATTGGCTCTTTATGACAAAATGATGTCACCTAAAAATGTTTGTTTTGGTTTTCTTTTTCCCTGGCAGAGCCTTAAATATTATTTCCGGAAGAAAACTAGAAAGAATACTAAACCTATTAGTTAATGGTTATCCACTATGTAAACACAAATATACCATAGGGAGAGCACAGATGCTGTGCAAGGTATCCATTTTAGAAAGCAGATGTCTCTTCCCTGGAAAATAGGGGCACCTGACTTTTCTGTTTTGCACATAGATTTGGTGCAGTAAATTGTAATTCTGTTGTGACTATCTGATGTCTGGACTAGGAAAATAAGTATTCATCTTGTCTTAATACATTGAAGGAAGAGATTTAAATTTTACATCCCTTTCTCTTTCCATTTTTAGTATCAAGTTTCACTGAGATAACATTGTTTTCTCTCTGCCTTTTGAAGAGCTTACTGCAACTTCAGAAAACCTCAAGACATCAGAAAAATACTTTTTTGTGATCCCTTTTGTTTATTTATAAAAGATTACTTAATGGAATTCATTCTTTTCAACTTGCACACTCATTTAAAAGTTGAAATCCAGTTGCCAAGCAAAATAAACACAGCAGGGTAAGCTTCTGTGGAAAAACAAGGCATCAATATGTAATTTCGTTGAACTGACAAAGTTAAATCATAATATTAACCTAATAATAATGTCATAGAAAGACAATCATAGCATTATTTAAATATTGTAATAGATTTTAAGCCTTATAAGAGAAATTCTGGTTTTGCCACAGAGATGCATGTTTTCTTCTTCACTTAAAGATGTTAGCGATTTGTAAATGAAGCAGCTCATAGTAAAGGAGGTAAGGCAACTGGCTTTGTGCTAAATATGCTGTGAATAGCCTTGGCTGCTGGTGCAAGGGCAGTCTTGAATGTCGTGCTTGGCAAACAATGTTCTGCAGAGATCCCTGGCAGGTTTCATACCTGCACAAATGCTTTTACTGTCGTACTGTGCCTGTAGGGGTGCATCAGGTTCTCATACTGATCTCAAAAGGACTTTTTTGAGTAAAATTGCCATAGAGAGGGAGATAGTTTGGAGATACAAAACTCTGCTGATTGTTGCGCTGTAATGAACTGACATAAACATGCAAGCAGCAAAACTGTTTTGCTAGATTACAGGTATTTTGATGCTACTTGCTCTTCTTATCCACTCTATAATACCAAAAACTTATAAACTGATCTGTCAGAACCTGGCAACAAGAATTCATAAGGGGGGAGATTCATGCTATGATGGAGAATTTTTTCCTTTTTTTGTTGGGGGAGGCTAAGTATCAGGTTTAGTTGTTCCAGCCTGTGTTGGATTAACAGGGCATAGAGCAAAAATAAACAGAAATTGAAGTCTTTACTGTACTGGGAAGTTTGAGGAGTACAACTTAGTTTTTGTTTTGTTTTCAGGAGTTTTTCAAATGCCTATCTGGAGAACCTGTGTTCAGGGCTATCAGGTGGGATTTGCATTTTTAGAAGGTAGTCTGCTTTATTTTTTACAGCTAAATCCATGTGTAAAGCAGCATACTACCTCTCCCTGAGAATCTGTGTGAAAGGATTGTTGTCGTTCTAAGTAGTGGTGCTTTCAATTATCAGGGTTCAAACTCTGCAGAGTCTTTGAGACGATGAGCAGTGTTTTGCACAATTGAGCCCCTTCCTGTGCACCAAATGTAAGCACTACTCAGGGAAACTTCACCCTTTCCTCTGCAAAACATCTGTCTGTATTGGTCTTCTCCAATATATGTACATAGGCTTGGGTTGCCTGCCAGAAATGGTGACCCCAAATACTACAGCACTATTGAAAGTGTTTCCTTTAACTGCAGTGTCTTTAGGTACCAAACTGGGAGCTCTAGAATTGAGGGTGCTCTGTTTGTTTTCCTTACTCCACAGGCAGCTTGGGCAGCTGATGAACTGATGCAGTGAAAGCCACTTCTTCCCAAGATAAGCGTGTTTACAGAAGACAAATGTTATTTGAGGGCTTTTCACAGGTGTGAAAGTACATTATCTCACCAACAAATTAATTCAGGATTTTAAGGCACTAGGATTTAAAGGATGTGTCTGTTGTCACAAAAGTACACAGCATTGCTCTCCATGCAGCGCTCAGGAAGAGCAAGCCCTTGATCTCTTATTTCCCTCTCTGCTTAGCTGGTTGAGGAGCGTGTAAAGCACCGTATCTGTGGTATTTCTGTCCTGGCAGAAGAATTGACGGAGTATGGTGTCTCCTGTGAGTCAAGATGATCTCATGTCCTCACACATTGGCTTTTTGGGACTAACTGAGCCTTAAGCAGTGCCAACTTCTGTCACTGTAGCCCAGGTAAAATTTGGCAGTTCACTGGGAGCTTTAACATATGAGATGGAAATGCTTGGGTTAAAAGAATAACCAGAAACTAATACTTGAGAGGTTGTGCAGGTGGTTCTCCTAATCAAAGCACTAATGCCTTTCATATTATGCAAATCCCATTGTATTACATGTGTATAAACTGTACAAATATTGTAATTCCCTAAGTAATAGAAATAATGTGATTTAGCAGGGAAAGGTCTTCCTTAAAGTGATAAGGCACTGTGTATAGAGCTGAGATGAGAATGAATGAGCATATTATAAGTCTCAAATTATTCTTCATTGTCAACATTAAGCTGCAAGCTAACTTAGAACCTAATGTTTCATGATTTTTCTAAAATTATTGAAATGTAAAGCTGCATTCTTCTGCCTTTCTGCCGTATCTTAGTCACATGCTGCTCAACGAGAGATCTGCTGCTGCCATGTGCTCTCTGAAAAGCCTTGACAAAACAATGTATATGAGTATATATGAGCACGAGTTTCTCCTGTAGCTACTGTGTCATACCATGTGGCAAAGGGCTGACAGCCCGAAGTGCTCAGCTGACAAATCTTTCCATTCTCTCCCTGACCAGTCCTTCCATGAATGCTCTGCAGAATTCAGACCCTGGAAATCTGCAGCACCAATAAATACTGGGTTACACAGATGAAAGGTAGAGCAGGTGGCACAAATCACCAAATATGAAATGCAGATTTTAAGGTGGATGTGTGTCCAGACATGTTTTATTACAAACTATAGAAAGAGGGTGGGACTTGGTCTGGCTTTTTTTGAGGGTTGTTTTTTTCCCAGGATATGGAAAAATTCCAAACCAACCCAAAATCCAGCTCACCAGAGTAATCAATAGTCCTACTTCAGGCTGTCAAAACTCTGCTCTCAAATATTTTTGTTAAATGAATTGACTGTTACCAGAACTGTATTACCTCATGGGTCACACACCAGTGAAGCTCACACACATCTGGTGCTGATGTGGTTCTCCCTTCAGATGGCTTAGTATTATAGATGTAGACACAGTTAAAATTTTCCTATTGAACTATATATGACATTTTCAGTAGAGATGGAAAAATTGGTTCTTTGGACTAAATTCAGCTCTTCTCTTTTGTCGAACTTCACAACAAATAATCTTCAATAATGCATGTAGGGTGAAGCAGAATACAAACACTTTTCCTGAGGTCTTTTTGATAGAGATGGAAAAGTTGTTTTACAATGAGAACAATTTAATGTTTTGTTTTGGCACATCTGGAAGCAAAAAGGTCATGCTATGTAGGAAGTAGCTAATGTTTCTATCTAATTTCTTGCTTTAAAATAATGAATTGTATGCAAGGTAAAATCACCAGCTGTGCTAAATTTAAAAAGACCTCTAAAGAATTATCTTGCTTTAGAAGTTTTTATTGCCTTCAAATTGCTTCTCGATTTCTAAAGGAGTCTGAACACTTTCAGGCCAGTTACCATCAACAGTGTTGAAAACTTCTCAATATATTTTCACCCACTATTGCAACCTTTGTCTTTCATATCACTTTACAACAGAAATGGATTTACTTTGAGCAATTTTCAATAACCAAAGGCTGAAATTCCTCTCTTTTTGTCCTGCCAGTCAGAGGAGCTGTATGACAATTCAGTTTACTGATGAAGCATGGAACAACTTTGCTCTCAAAATGACTGAAGACTCCTTTTCTTGCCTCCTCTTTCTGGTTTGTTTGGTTGCTTTGGCTTTTTTTTTTTTCTATTTCTTGACACCTTCATAGCTAGTTGCTTAGCATGAGCAAACTTGAGCAACTCAGGTTTCAGCTTCTGGAAAAAAATTTTTTGGCAGGAAAAGAAATTTTTGGCTGAAACCTCAACAAGATTTTTGAGGGAGAGCAATGTACACTGTAAATGCAGGCAGCAGTAAATTGAAATTGCCCATTGCAAACAAAATGCCTGTTTCTGTTTAACAGCATCACCTGGTCCCGAGCAGTATGGTAACTGATTTCTGTGGAGGGGTACAGGCCAAACAGGGTTTACTTAATGACAGCCTAAATAATTAGCATTTGAGCTTTATGAGAGTAAATATGTTAAGTATGTACAGGTTAATGTACGAAAAACACGTCAATGCCTATGAAATCCTTGGATACATCTATCTGCCATTAGGAGTGTAATTCAAATTAGTGCCTTGTTAAGTACTATAGGCTCAGTTTATCTGAAGCAATTAATTTTTTGACAGTCTGAAGGGATGGATTACTTACACACACTTGTAAAAAAAATTTTAGTTGAAACATGGATAAGAGCCCTTTCCAGTACTTAAAGTGTCAGATAAAATTATTCAAAGGCTTTTTTTAGAAAGAAAAGTTATTTTAGTTTGATTTAAAGTCCATACAATTTTCTTTATGCAACCATTACCAAAAAACTCATTGTTTTCTACCTTCTCATAAATGACACTAAATTTTAGACCAGTGAGTGGTCAGGTGTTTATGTGGGCCAGAGAACTGATATTATCTTGTCTTAAACCTGTGTGATAAATGATTTCAATGTGAAATCTGAATGTGGAGGTACATGTGTTTATGTGATGAGCTAGGGATCAATTTCATGTTACCAAAATTCAGGCTAAAGTCTCTCTCCAGTCAAGGAAGTTGGAGGGTAATTCAGAACAGGAATTGAGGGCTTTCTGTCTTCCTGTGGAGGAAACTCTCCTATCCTGGAATAGGAGGAATCAGGAGAGAAAATCTACCAAGTTTGCTAGGTGATTTAATCCTCATTGGTGAATTTCTCCAGCTCTTGATGTTTTTCTATAGTATATCAGAATGTGATGGTCTGGTCATGCATAAACCAACACTTGAGGAAAACTTAAACTATAATATTGCACATGAATTAAAATGGCAATAAACGTGGGAAGAACAACGGTAAATGTCCAGTCTTGTGTTCTAATTATGCTGCAGGTCATATTCTTTGCAAGTGTGCTAACTAGTAACCAGATCCGTCTGTCTCATCCTAAATGTTAGTTGCCTACAGGAGCAGCAAGTCTGCAAGTGTTTGGGGAGTTTATAACTTCAGGTTGGGCACTCTTCAATTTGACGAGGGAAAAAATGATTTCATAAAACTTCAAACCGCCCTCCCAAAAAAACAACAAAAAACAAACAAAACAAACAAAAAACCCCCAAAAAACAACAAGAAAAAACCCCACCACCCCCACACACAAAAAAAAACCAAAAACAAAAAAACCCCCAACCAAAACCACATAACCTAAAAAGCTGCCACATAGAAAAAAAACCAAAACTAAACAAAATTCAAAACCGGCTTGATTTTTCTTTAGGTCATTCTGAACATCCCTTAGAGATAAGGACCAAAAATTTGGTATATCCCAGCAATCAACTGTACTGTTTGTATGACAGAATCCATCCAAACAAGCACTTGAGATTTTATAAAAAACCCAAAACTATAGTGGTTGACACACTTGAGATATGCAGCTGTTTCCCTGTTTATGTTCTTCAATAAGAGATGCCTCAGACTGTCACTAGCTACTAAAATTCATTTCCAGCACACTGAGAGCGTGGTTGTATGAATGAGGGTATTGTTGCTGGTGAGGTTGTTAAGAAACTGTGCTGAAAATAACTGAGGAAATTATCTTGGCTGTCTCAGTTAGTCCTACCTCTCCTAACTTCTGGGTGTAGTAATAGTCTGAAGCATAACAGCTTTGCTTTGTGCAGAGGGTGAAATGGGGAAAGAAATCTGAGTGTCCATAACAACGGAGAGACCCAGAGGAGAAGATTCAATTAGCATTAAAAAATGCAGTTTGCTTCCTGAACTTTGCGCTTGTTTCGTGCAAGATGGCCCAAGCTGATATTTGGAACCAAAACAGACATTTGTAGTGTTACGCAGTTAAGCATTTCACTCTTCGAGCAGAAATTTTATTTACACTTTTTCATTATTCTTTCAGGGTTATTTGGTGTTTTTTGGTTTTCTTCAAAAGCTGTTTTCTCCGGTCTACAGGTTTTGTTAGACAAAGATTGCTTGTTGCTTTAGACTTGTGACTTAATTATCTGCTGTGTTTGTTTTGCAGTTTAACACTGACTTAATTCAATATCCCTATTAATTCACTAATCTTATTGTTTGAATCTCTGCTGTGACTTAATTTGATGGTATTTCTGTAACATTGCTTATCAGATCAATAGAAATGGAGAGCATTTCAAGTCTTTGTTGAGTGCTACCATCAGCTTCATTATTGTACCTTTCTGAGAAGTTACTGAGGAAAATCCTTCAAGGTGTGACCAGCTGAAATTGACTCAGGTCCCCTAAAAAACTCTGAGCTGGTGATGTGCTGCTGGAAACCTGGTATCACATCTCACACAGAGTAGAAAGCAAAATCTGAAGCAGATGATCTTGTGGCTCCTCTTCACTAACCCTGGAAGTTCTAGCAAATGCTCCTTCATGTATTCCATCCCCATCCTGGTTCTGAGAAGGCATGAGCTTGTCTTTTTACCTCTTTTGCTCCCTTTGGAGGCCTTTGTTCAAATCAGACCTGCTCTCAACTGAGGGGATTTAATCCAGCTAAGGTTTCAATGCAGTCATGGTTATTGGTATGTAAAAAGCTTTATTTAAATAATATTAATAATATTAAAATATATTCAGTTCTCAAGTGGAGACTTTGGCACTGCTGCTATCTGTCTCCCTTGATACTGAAAAGCTGAAGGAATACAAGTTTTGTTTGTGCCCTGGGAAAAAAAATCTTAAGTTTATATTGCCATCTATTTGTAGAGTAGACAATAGAAATATTTCTAATTAGGAAAAAGTTGTCAGGCAACATTCATGTACCAGTGATTACACAGAGTGGGCTGGGAGAAACACTCCCTTTGGTACAAACACTGAGAGTTGAAACGAGCTGAAGCCTTTGCTGGTGTAACAGTGGTGGTCCCTTTGGAGGTGCAGGTTGTCAGCCCCGAGCTGAGGAGCAGCTCACCAGGACCTGTCCCAGTGCCTGGCGAGTGACAGTCTGGCAGAGCGATGGGATCGTCCACCCCTCGCTGGACAGCAGGCAGCTGTTAAAATGGGTACATTTTGGTGGAAATACTGCTTTTTAAAGGAGAGGACACCGGAGCAGCTGTGGGAAGGCTGCAGGGTGCCTGTGATGTGCATGCCTGTGCTGCAGTGCTGGTGCTGGCAGGGACGCTGCAAGCGTGGCCGTGCGGGATGCAGCGTGGCCTCGGGCACCCTGTCTGCAGTGCTGCGCGCCGGGGCTCTGCTCTGCTGCTCCACTGTGTGCGGGTTTGTCATACATTCACCAAGCTGCAGGTTGTGCTGGGTGTATCTACCTGAACTTACTGATGTGTTAGAGCAACAAAAAAGCCAAAGAATTAATGTCCTGAAATCAGTGTCCTCAAAGTGGTCTGCCTTCAAATTCCTTAGTTCTCAGTTGTGAAAACCTGCTCTTCTGGGGCTCTTGCCATTGACATTTTCTAGTCAAGCAGGGATTTCCTTTGAAATACTTCTCAGCTGCTTCAAATAGGACAGTGCTTATTGATTGCATCCCTGTAAGACAGGCATTTGTTTCCTCTTCCACCTTTCCCCTTGGGGAGTTTTATTTCATATGTGAAAACATCAAATGGAGCAAGAAAGGGAAGCATGAGCCAGGGAATTCCTGTGGAAGATTAGGCAGTTACTTATGTAATTTAAATCAGCCTTGTAATAAATTTGTACAGGAAATGAATTAGGAAGACTAGCTTTTATGAAAAAGGAATTGATTTTCATTGTGCTTTTTATTATTCATTTCACTCATAGTTTTTATCTTTTTTTCCTTTTTTTTTAATCTGCATCGGATTAGTTTCTAATTAATTCAAACTCTGCATAGATTGATTAGTGACTTTTTATCTTTGTACACTCCTCCCTCTACATCTGAGGCTTGCTAGTTCATTGTAATTTTTTTAAGAAATATGCTGCTTACCAGCTTTCTGCTACCACCAGTCATGGCACAGTGTGAAACTGGAAGCTGCTGTAAGCACTGAGTTCAGGTTTCTGCATAATGGCCTCTATTTTGTATCTAGTCAGTCTGTATGTAAAACAGCCTTCGGAGTTGTATTTGTGCTCAACTACTCAGTGCATTAGAACAGAATTCTGTGACAATACCATTAGTCAGGTAATCTAGAAAAAAAAGGAACAAACTATGTAATGGTATATATTGTTTTCCTTCTTTATTAAATTCCTCCTTTCTCTTTTGAGTACCTTTTTAATTTCCCTGCAGAACTTGAATATATTAAAAAGAAAAAAAAATATCTGTTTTCAAAACCATGAAATTATAGAGCAACTTTGGTAAAGCAGAAGCAAGGGTAACATTAAGAAGGTAAGGGTTAATTCTTTTTCTTTGAACACATAACACGTTCCTTCAAAGTTATCCTGCTCTCCCTGTGACTACAGCACCCCTATTGACATCAATTGGAGTTTAATACAAGCAGATACTGTTGAATAGACTTCAAGGGAACCTGTGTGATGATCAGGGAAGAGAATTTAACTCTTGCTACTTATCAACTGAGAAAATAAAAATTATATACTGGAAACTCCACTTGTATGCACAGCTGGGAAGAGCAGCCTGACACGCACTCTATGGCCTGATTCTGTTTCCAGGGTAAAGAACAGACACAACATTGAGCTCCAACTATCCAGTTTAAATGAGGGCTTATAATATCAAAAAGCCCCCTCAGGAAATGGTAGGAGTGCAGAGGCAGGTGTGGCTGGAGTGTAAAACATGCTATCCTATAGGAAGGGAATCTAATTACCTTTCCCAGACAGGAGGAAGCCCTGAAGTCTGCTCGTCTGCACTTTTATATCTGATGCTTTAGAAGCCGGTGGGGGCAATATTACCTTAATATTTTTAGTGGCCGCTTTACCCCAGCAGACCTTATACTAGATCAGATATCATTAATCCGAGTTACTCAGGCTTTTCAAAAGATTTAGCATAAAACCAGCAGAAAAGTATAAAGCCAGCAGAAATGCAGTGCGTGCCACGCCTGGCTGGGTAGAACTGTGCTCTGCCTGGTGCAGGTCAGACTGGTACCTCAGCTGCACCAGACCTGCAGACCTTCACTGGGGCACCAGCCATGTGCACCTTCTGCAGATTAGAAGTAGAGAAAGTAGCATCACTGAAATTCATGCAAAATGTTAAGTTACTGTGCAAGTCTTATAAAAGGTGGATGTACAGAGGGCCCCACGCCCAATGGGGCAGGGCCTCACTGACTACAGACTTCACGCTGGTTGCAGGTGTTTTTTAGTTATGTTTGAAAATTGCATTTAAATCCCTGGGCTGTGTGCTGCAGCTGGAGTGGAAATGCACCTGTTCCCATGTCAGGAAATGTTTTAATGATGGTTTTTGACCCATGCATTTTTGTACTTTGAATATATAAGCAATGGTAATTTCCCAGCAAGCAAATCGTGGAAATCGTGAGTGGTGTGTGTGACATGTCTCAAGAGCCTGCAGTTGGGCTAATTAGTGCTGACAAGAGAATTTTCCTAATCCCATGCTACCTGCAGGCTTGTGCTTCTCGTATCAGGTTGACGCTGGAAAGCAGGAAAACAAACCTTTAGGGGATGTAATTGTGGTGGGAAACTCCAAATATTTTCGTCCCTTGTGTTCAGTGGGTCTCTGGCCCCATGTGCTGGTTACCACCCTCTGTTGGCTGTCACTGCACTAAACGGCAGTGGAGCTGTTACCTTTTTTCATGCTCCAGCATGTTTTAGTAATGGACAGTAATACAAATTTCCTTTCAAAGAAAGAAGGAAAACAAACATTGTCTTAGCTGTTGCTGGAGGTTATAGTCAAAACATTGTTTCCTTATCACTTGATAGAAACAAATCTGGCAAAATATTGATGTGCATGTTGCTTTACATCTATCTTTGTCATTATTCATAGCTACCCCCACCCATAATGCTGAATTTCCCCAAGTGCCATCTGTCACTATCGTCTGTGATTAAAAAAAATAATTAGAAATTGGTCGCAAGATTACGCACAGCATCTGTGGGCACAGTAGATGTGATAAAACCATCCTTGCTATTAATTTTGATTGCGAAATCCCACAATGGGTGGAAGTAAGGAATAATCTTCTTCCCATCATAGCAGTGGATAGCTGAATAAATGGGTGTAAGATACACCTGCACATAAAATACACATCAATGTACATGAGTATTTCAGTTCTGCTTTATTCTTGCAGCTTTTTATATTTCATTAGCATAGAGTAAAATTCAAGAGGCCTTCATTAAGACTGCAATTCAATGTCAGATTGGCCTACTGTGGGAGAAATTCAGGGTGCCATAGCTTTTATTAGCACTTTAAAAATTGCACCAAAAGAAAGTTGACAATTTTTGCATTTTCTTTCTGAAAATACAATGATGCTCATTATGATTTTTCTGCTCCTTATTTATCACTCATATATCAAATCCTATATGATTCAGTAAATCCTTTAATATGGAAAAAAGGCTTGAGACAAAAATTCTCTAACCGAGTAAATTCTTTTAAATGTGTATAAGATCTCTTTATGCAGAAATCCTTTGCTTGCACAAAAGAAGCTGGAAAGAGAACAGTTATAGTACCATCTCTGACAATACATGAGTGTAAGCATTATTTTATTTTTAGACCAGATCCTAATGATTAAGTAGTCAGTCTCATCAAGTAGATGCATCTTAACTTCTAATAGCATAAGTATAATCTATACTTTTAAAGAAAAATAGAAATGTAAAGGCATCTACTTCATAAAAAGATAATACTGTTTACAGAAGTTTTCACTGATTTCTTGTAGTGGTTGATCTCATATTCATAGACTTCACCTTGACAAAAATGTGTGATTATCAAGTGACTTTGAAAAAAATTTAATGGTAGTGGTCTGCTCTTGGTCTAAATGTTGCTTTGTCTCTTTGGTTTCTGAAAAAATTCTGCTGTGAATAAAAATGGGTGGTCATACATCAAGGTATCCAAGCCCATAATTCTTTATAGTGGCTAGAACCAAATGTGTACCTGCTCTTGCTGTAATAAAGCTAGTGGTACAGATTTCAGAATTAGTAGGTATAAGAATCAGGGGCATGAACCTCTCACTGATGCCCTTATTACTTCATAGATTAAATCAAAATACTTAGCTCTGAGCCCTTCTCCATTTCATCTATATCTTGGACTAAAGCAAATGCCATAACAAAGGATATATTTTTTTCCTCCTATTAAATCATCTCAGGCTACCACAGGAAGAGTCTTATGTTGTACAAGATCTGAAGATTTTACCTTTATAATGTACATTTCTCCCATCAAATGAAAGGTACACAGAGATGATTGATTCAAAAAACCTTGGAGTGTTGTACTGTGGGCAAATAATATGTTTGTGTTTGAGCACCTAGAAGTGATGTAATGGTAGATTTAGGCAAACTCTAGAAAATTGTGCAAGTAACTTTCATGCACCAGGAAAACATGGTTAACATGTGAAGAGTGAGCTTGAAAAAGGATTAAATAGTACGGTTCATTGTCTGTTTCAATTTGTGTTGCTTAGTCATAAAGAGAAAGGTGTGTTTAGTTTTAGACCTTTATTAAAGTCACTAGAGCATACATACCAAATTGAAATGTATTTCATTAAAAAAATCAGTTCTGTCTTCTTAAAGTGATTCTTTTGTTCAGAAGTAAAAGTTTGTGTTGGATCCAAAACAAGCCCAGATTTAGGGTTGCTCAGGTCTGTCATTTATCAGACTCATTACTCCAGGAGCAGTAATCCTGTGAGGCATCTGAGACACTGCTGTAGGTACAGAGTGTCTAACAGTGGACCCCAAACAAACTCTGGGGAAGTGCTACTGTTGGATGAGAACATGGAGTCTGCAGCAACCTCCACAGCCAAAGTAATCTTGGCTTTAACAGGTCTGAGGAAGGATGTGCTGGTACTTTGGATTCAAGAGACATAGTTTTCCAGCTCCAGCCAGGAAAAGGCTGAATTAAAATGACTGACTGCTAGATATCCCCAGAGAGGAGCTTTCATGGGAAGTAATGAGTCACAGAGGAGTTTGGGAATCCAGTTTGTGATGTGTAATAGGGATGACTCTGAAGCTGGGTCTGGGGAGGGATGTAACTTGCGTTTGCTGCCAGGAGCCCATATTGACATTCAGATGTGATGGAAAAGTGCTGTTACCTCTTTTTTTTTTTTTTTTTTTTTCCATCTTGTAGCTCTGAAGCCTCTTTAGCTTTGTCCTTGCTCTCTATCAGCATAGACCTCTGAATTGGACTCTCCAATCTAGAAATTGTGTGGTTTTGCCACATGTTGCTGTCTGAGATAGGAAGGGTGTTCCTCAGACCCTTTTTCCTGTACTAACTGAAATGTAGACTGCTGCTGAACAGAGTCCCTTGACTGCAGGGGGTGGAGGGAGAAATCAGAAATAAAACCTTCCTTAAGAGCTAAATTACTTTGTGATTTTAAAAGAGTAAAAATTGTACTATTCATCTTTATATTGGAAACCTGCATATCTTGGGGAGCGGAAATGTTTATACAGTGTATTTGGGACTGATATGAGCTTCTTCTAGCCTTTGCCTCAAGCTGAAAGAAGGGTTTTGGTGTATCAAGTATAATTCTGAATACATTTTATTTGTTCAAAAAAAAGTAAAAAGGCAATCATGTAAAAGTATGGGGGGGGGTTGTTTGGTTTCTTTTCACCTAGATAGAGATCAACAACCAGAAGTTCAGCAGCCTCTTCAGTGCATTGTGAGGGCCAGGTGTCAATGGAAAAAGTCCCATCTCCTGGAAGAGCTTGGTCCCTGCAATGCTGGGCTTGTTAGAGTGTTGTCTGACTATGTGCTATGTAAGGTTTTTCTCAGTTTGTCCTTTAAATCCGACATACAAATATAAAAATACAACAGCCAAACACTATTTGAAGGGCTGCACAGCCTTGCAGAACTGTATGGATTTATACCATGGCATCACCATAGAATTATTTTCTGTCAGCCTTATTCATACTTTGTTCAGGACACACAAAACATCCTTAAGCCCCTCTGAACTCAAGGAGCCTCTGACAGGCTGTTTTGTATAAATTGACTCACTTCTCATTAATGATTTTTGTAGGGAAATTTCTATGATTTTGCAAATGTGCATGGCAGCAAATGCTTCTTAATGCAAACTGTCTCATCAAAACATGAACAGGGATGGAAGGGTGGCTTTTTTCCTGATGGTGTCATGGGTATCTTAGAAAGGTAAAGCCTGTGTTTTGGGCCAGTGTTGGGTCAGTGAGTAACACAGCTGTGGCACAGCAGGCTATGTTTCCTGTTGATTTGCTTCTGTGCTGTAGGGACAGTTAATTATGTAGAGTGACAGAAAACACCCCCATAACTTGATGGTTAGAGGACTTGCTTGTGACAGTCTAAATTACGAGTCCCCCAAAAAACCCCAAACTGAAATATTCACTGGACTGGAGTGAAAGAGCAGAGTGTCCTGATGCTTGTGGCATCTTCTGCAAAGGCAAGAGATCGCTCCTTATTGGATGGTGCTTCTGGTCCCTTGTCTATTCAGTATATGGAGATTGTATAACCCCTTGTGTATCCATGTTTTCTTTTCCTTGGGAGAATGGGGTGAATCATATGACCCAAAATGGAAACAATTTTTGTCAAGGAAAAACCTTTTTGTTCCATCTGTTTGTGTTTTGAAATCAGACTTCACGCTAGCAAATTAATTGTTGACATATCTCAAATTAATTCAATGTTTGTTTGCTTTCACAAATCTTCCTGAAAACCTTTAGTAAGGTGTTATCTGAATTAAGAAACTTCATTCTGTATAAAATCCTATCATGGTGGTATTTGCCTTTTTGTATGCGAACTTGTAAAAGCTTTTTCCCAGCAAATCTATGAACTCAATAGACTTGAATAGTTTGGCACTCCTGCAGCCCGGCTCCTGGAACTGGAGATCATTCTTCTTCTCTAGACATTTCCCGTATGTTTGTCAGCAAAGCTGAGTCATTATCCTACATTTCTCCCATGCATTGCCAGTCTTGTATGACTAAGGTATGAGATAAAACCCAGCACCTCCTCCTTGTGGTACCGGGGTGGAAGAGTATCATCCATCACAACTGCCTGAGCCACAGGTTTCTAATGAAGGGTTCCCTTTTGATGGAAACTGGACTTTTTGTATCTAGAGTTTCTTTTAATCTAAATCCAAGCACGCCTTTGGCTTTCTATAAGATAACTTCCTCTGTCAGTAACCAAGAGGGTGCAATCTCCAAGAAGAGAATGGGTGTGGAAGTTCTCTCCAAGTGTTTTCTGCAGTTGGTTACAGATACCAGTACATCCCAAGGATTCATTTCCACAAAGCTGATACTGGGTTATCTTCCTCTGCCCATGGTGAGAAGAAGCAACAAGTAGGAATGGCATTTAACTCTCTCAGCACCAATCGTGTGTCCTCCAGCAAGGCCCACAGAAGGTCTGGGGTGTGTGCACACAGCTGATGTGTTTGTGACAAAACTTGTCTAGTGTGTTCTGCAATAATAAATCTGAATCCACTTTATTAGAAGGTGTTCAGAATAAAATGAACTCTTTATAAGGTTTTACTTTGCTTTATTACATACCTTCTACATTGTAGACGATCAATTTTTGTCTCCTGATAATTGGCACCTCTATTAGAAGCTATGTTCATGGCTTTTGAGTGGCTCTGCATACAGATTAGCAGCAAAAAATATTCAAATCCAATTCTAACGTTATTTAGAATACTTGATTATGAAAGCAAACAGTATTTCAGTAAAAAAAAGTCTTTAGTGACTAGGCAGTAGTGGAATACATGACTTGATAATATACTACCTGATTTTTTTTTACTCACGAGTGGTGCTCAAAGCAGAAATACCCAAGTATTGTGTATTTGAGGCAAAAATGGCTCCATCTATAGAGGCTTCTGGAACAGAGGGGCACAACTCTAATTGCTTATGATTTTATAAGAATATTGCCCCATCCTCAGATTTCTTATCTGATAAAATCAATTTATCATGATGTCATTGCAACTTAAGATAGTTTGTATTTGAGAGGAACAGTAAAACTTTAGTTCACACTCTCCTATTTGAACTGCTGCTTTATTACAGTCTCTGTACAGCAGGGAGCCATGTCATCTTTTGCATTTATAGCTCTTAGTTTCTGTTGTAACCCATAGGATGGCTGCTGAGAGCAGGAAAACAAAAGATTTTTAACAAGTAAAACTGTAATGTCCAATTAATAAATTCCAGTGGTGCAGCTGGGATCCTTCTGGCTCTAGAAGCAGGATCTGAGAGGGTCTCTGCTGCCCAGCCCTGCTATGTTCTGGGACAGATCTCCCCAGACCATGAAGAAAAGAGTTCAAATATAATATGTCCTCTTTGACACAGTCACTCCTGCTCCACTTCAGGATGCACCTAGTAAAACTTTGAGTGCATTGAAGTTGGCTGTGTGCCTCTAGAAGGCCTGTGGATGCCTAATTGCTTGATGGGCTGGGGATTCCAAAGAATTGTATAGACAATTACCAAAGCTGACTTAAAACAAAATCCATTTTCCCACTTTCGTAAGTCTTTAGCAAATAAAAATTTAAACTTTGCCTTTGGATTTAAGCAATTTTAAGATTTTATAAATTCATAATCAAAGGAAATGGCAAAACAAGTTGTTTGGCATTGAAATAAATCCATATTACAATGTCAGGAAGCTTTTGACTTTTCCACTTTTTTTCTTGATAAATAACATGAGCAGTTTAGCGGAAGTGAAGCAAGTTACTTACAAAGTTTTAGTCCAGATGAATCTGCAGGTTTTACTCTCAAAGAAGTGTTTTCCAAAGCTGTTCACATTGCTCTAAGACCAGCCTGTGACAGGAGCAGTGTCTTTTCCATGTCTCAAGGGACAGTGATTGAACAATTCCTACTGTGCTCTCCATCAGCTCGTGGTGTTGGCAGAGCCCTGGCAGCAAACCCACCTCCTCCTGCAGCTGGTGAGTGGCATCCAGGTTGTAGGGTGGCTTCAGTTTGAGCAATGATGGGATTTGAAATGTCTTGCAAAAAATGCTTCCTTTCAGAAGGTAGAGGCTTTAAGAAGCATCCCCTTAGCCGGGGATTCTCTTTCAAAATAAGTTGGATTCTTATGCTGATATTTGCGGTCTGTCATTGTAGGTGAGTGCACACAGATCTGCTGTTTCCTGGGAGTTTAGAGTCCTCACTTTGTATGAGAGAGATTCAAAGTCTTCTCTGACTTGAATAATTCTAGCATGAAAGTAACACAGCTGTGTTTGAAACTAGGCCAGATGAAGAGAAACGTTTTTCCCCTTTTGTCGTTCCTCCCCAATGTGTCTCCTAAGGCAGAACAGGGAAGGGCTGGTTTGCAGCAGGTAACTGAGAGTGATTGGGGTAGAAAAAGGGGCTTGGCTGGTACAAACCTTGTAGCGGTTCCGGGTAACTCTGCCAGGCCCTGTCACCTCAAGTCTTTGAGGTCTGAAGTACTCCCCTTGCACCACAACAAGTTTTTTTAATGCATGATTTGATTAGAGGGGGGATCTCTGTCTTGTAGAGAAAAACAGGCTTGGTAATCTAAAAAAAAATAAAAATCTGTCAATAAGATTTCAAGACTAATAACAGTGCTCTGTAAATATTTCCTTGTGTAAAAAAAAAAATTACTGCTTCAACAATATAAGACTCTCTGCATAACTGTAAAATTAGCTGTAACACCTTTCAGTTATCAGTTCTAAGTGATTTTAAATTACTAATTGACTGTAGTAATAATTGCTAACTACATGAAAGTATTTAATTTTAAATTAAAAATTCCTGCCTCAGAAAAAAAATTATTTTCTCCTTGTTTTTAGAACTCGAATGTAATATCTTTTCAAGTTTTCTTTGATTTTGTGTAATTTAAACCACCAGTATGTGGCTTTAATGCTGATTTGTTTTTAATGCTGTCAGTCTGTAAATTTAGGACTAAATGTAAATCAGAATGCAGTAATATAATTGTCACATAAAAGATTTTATAGTCAATAAACAAGAGCACTACTGTGAAATACAGGAACTATTTTAGAATGTTTTATCCTTTGAGAGGAGTAGAGGCTGATGTAGGTTGGAGAAGCAAGTGCTTCCTCAATCGCTTGAGTAACCACTTCAGGCATAGCCCTGTTGCTCACTTTTCAAAGTGACCTCACACATTTAGAGTGAAATCTGTGGAGCTGCATTGACTCCGCTGTATCTCTCTTTGAGATTGCAATTTTTTTTTAGTTTTTAGGCTGTTTGCATTTTCATATTAGAGCAGCATGTATTGAAAAAGTACTCAGTGTGCTTCATGTGCTCCTGTTCAGTGTCATCCTTAGATGAATGCATGGGGGTCTGGAAGTGCTGGGACTGTGACCAGTATGGCCCAGTTAGACAGAACATTGTTTGCTGCACGGGATGGAGATGCACATTTCCCACTAGAGCCAGCTGTCAGGCTGGGCTGGGGATGAGTGTGTTGGTTCCTGAGCTTTTCTAGCTCTTGCTCTAACTGCCATATATTTCAGTGTATGGCAAAGGCAGTTAAGCCACTTTACAGGTTGTAACATGGCTCACACTCAGCGTGTGCAGGCTCTGAGCTCGGAAGCAGGACAAGCCCCATTGCTTTTAAGGGATCTCATCATACAGCATGCCAGGACAAACGGCTCTGTGGGGAAAGTGGCTCCAAGTTTGGCAATGCACAGGACATAAAGCAGGAGCGGGATGCATTTCAAAGAGGCTTTCTGCCTAATGTTTATTTGAAATCTGCAGACTCAATCAAAGAAGGAAAAGTGAATTAAATAGGTTCAGTGTACTTGGAGCAAGTAATTAACTATTGGTTTTCTGACAAGATCAAACTTGATGTCCAAAAGCTTTGAATAGGAGCAGAAAAGAGAAACTGACTTGATTAATTAAACCTCTGGAGTGCCTTCCTCATCACTGTTACTGTCAGGGAGATGGGAGCCGAGGTGGGCAGGAAGAAGCAGCTGGGGGTGCAGTACTGCTCCTCAGAGAGCAGGGACTTCATTTCAGGAGAGACTGGAAGTTCAGTGAGGGCATTCCCATAGAGGAGCATTAAACCTGCTAAGGGAGAAGCTTGAGAAACAGATCCCGAAAGCACATTTTGCCATGCCTTTATCCATCATGTTCTGTATCAATTTATGCTAATAAATTATGTTGCAGTCTGAGGTAGTGCAGCCACCTTGAGGTCTCAGTGCTGCATGAGCTGGGAGGTGGTGGGGTGTGGCCAAAACAGGGGGCTGCAGCCAGTGGCTGCTCTGAACCCCTGGGCACAGGCTGTTTTGGGAGATGTTACTGGTGCTGCTTCTGCTCCCTTTTCCTATGCACAGCTCTCAGGACAATTTTTTCCTTATGAAAAGGAAAAAGCTTTTAAATATAGCAATTTTGTAAGATAACTTGTTGTATTTCTCACCCACCCCTCCTTTGCTACATGAACTAGGAACTTTTAAGTTAAAAAGCAGTAAATTAAAAAAAGTGTAATTTATGCACCTGATATTTGCTTAATTAGACTTCTGAAAACTACAATACCAAATTGTAATAGTTTTTTTGAATAAAGTCACTATTTTCTTAAGTTAATATCTTTTTCTGGGATTCCCTGCTTTAATGTAAAATTTTATTTCATACTTTTTTTTACCTTTGCATAATATTTCCAAATGTGCTATGGTCTCAGTAACACTTGTGCTGAAGTCCAAGCCAAGGATTTCAGTCAGGTAGGACAGGAATCAGCCTGGATCTTTGTATCTCCTCCTCTGTAGCCACAACAGCACACTGGTGGCTTCTTTCTCCACATGCATGTTTCTCAGCATCTGCCCTGTGTGCCTTTCCAGTGGCTGCACCATCACTTTTTGTATTCCCCGTGCAGTCTGGTCCTTAACACGCATCAGTGAAGCTGAGAGAGTTTTATTCCCTGCTAGAAAAATGTTCACCGTGGCAACCATTAGGGAAACTGGAATTAGTGAACACATTTGAAGTTCCTGCTCAACTGCTGTTTCTTGGGATGTTCTGTTTCATGAGGGCCATATCCTGCAGCTGGGTCTGCTGCGGTGTGTACACCAATATACTTATTTTGTATGTCCTTTTGTACATGCTTGGATGTGTTGCCTTCAAGCCTTATTTGCTTTATGTATTTTTATTTTAAAAATGACAGAAGAGAGAGCATAACAATTCTTGTTACCTTTGTTAGCTACTTGGTGTGTCTAATTTCTGCAAACAAGCTGTATTACTGAAAGCGAAACTTACCATTTTGTTGTGACCAAACTAAAAATGCTCTCATTGGTAAAGCTCACTTCATAGAGGCTGTACCTTGAGTTTCTCTAAAATTGCAGTGCACAGACAGTAAGTTCTCTTGCGTCCATCTGGCTGAAATGCACTGAAAAATTTGTATTTCCTTTCTTTTCTGCTCCATTACCAATGGAATGAAAGGTTGTCTCTTACAGAGTAAGTTTAATACTCAGTTTCTTCTTGGCAAATTGGTGATGAGATGAGGAAGGAGTACTCCTTCCTCTGAGCTCTTGCTGAAGCAAAGGATCAGTTGTAGGTACCTCTCCTCCAAGTTTGGAGCTGCTGCAGAGTGATGGGACAGTGATGTAGGGCTAAATGTGAAATCAGAATTAGTATTTAATAAAATGTACATAAACTGATACTGAACACATGAGCAGTGGTGAAACTGCCAGAGCTTTATTTCACCTTCAGTACGTTGTTGCACCAGATTGTTGAAACTCTAGTCTGTTAAACATCAGTCAGCATCACCATATTGTCTCTTCTACCTCTAAAATCTGTAAATTATTACAACACTGGGAGTTATAGCATACAGGGTTCAAAACAATCAGGAATCATGCAGGCAGCCGGGCTGAGAGAACAATCCCTGCCACCTCCTGCCCCCAGAGCAGCTGCTCCCTGCCCTCCATGCTTGTTTTTTCTGTAGTCCATGTATCTCATGCATGGCCCACTGCCCCTTCCAGCCAGGGGTGAAAAGACACTTTTGGAGGAGCCCCATCTTTTTCTTCAGGTGCCCAGGGCCTGCAGTGCTCCTTGGGTGTCTATCCTGGCCTTACTCATGCCTCTCCCCTTTTTCCTCTGTGAGGACAGTGCAAGAGAAATGTGTTGTTTCAGACATGCATATTTCAGCTGTGCTACTTAAACATAATCCCATTTAGAAAGTTAACGTTGCTATAAAATCTGAATATGTTCTCGTTTTTCTAATGTTTGAGCTGAAAATGTGATATCAAATTATCTTATTTATCTTTGTACTTAAAGTGTGTGTAAAAATTAAAAGCCACTGCTCTTTAGAAGCAAATATCAGTCCACTTTATCTTCCTGATGTACTGTAAATGGCACACACAGAGGAGGTTAGTAGCTGAATGGGGGATGATTATGAAGATGAATGAGTGGCCGGGAGACAGAGTCAGTTTAATGAGCTGAGCAGTAAGGAGGCTGTAATTTTTATAGATTAGCACTGAACTTGTCACTTACTGGCTGCTACAACAACTTAGTTTCAGAATTACAGTATGTCAGAAATGAGCTCAACAAGCTCAAAACCAGTGGCAATCTGATTATCCCCCATGTAATCCAAATTACAAGTTCTCCTGGATCTGTACTACCTCTTCCTAATGTTTTATCTGTCTCAGGTAAGGAGCAGAGACCAGAACAGTGCACAATTACTCTTGTATCAGATGATTATTTTAAAATTTCTGTTCCTTCACCTTGCTGTAGTGGCAGAGCCTCTGAGCAGCTTCCCATCCCCAGGCTCTCTTGTGCTCAGTCAGCTCAGCACCTTGTCAGACAGAAACCCTGAGGGAAGCAGCAGTGTGGGAAACAAAATGGTGAATGCCCAGGAACGCCACTTTCCTAGAGGAGATGTTGGCACTACAAGATGTTGGCTTTCTTTTGTTATCATTTTGTGTTTCTGTGCTAGTCTTTAGTGACCTTCGAACACTCTGTGGGTTTGTCACCAGGCTTTGTGGCCTTTGGATATTCCCAGTACAACAGTGCCTTTCTGTGCACTGGTTTGGAGGCAGAAGTCTGTGATTCTGTAACATATTATCAACAACTGCTTGTTTTAGCGTCCCCAAGAAATCCCTGCCTCCCAGTGCCATTGGGTGCCTAACGCCCTAACTGACCACAGGGACTGCTCCAGGTCAGTTCTTGCCATAGTTCAGCTTGGCATGGACGAACCAAGGACCTGGTGCATCCAGGAAAGTCAGGAGCAGGACAAACACCTAGGCTGATTTGTTTTTCACAAACTGAGCAAAAGCTGTGAGCCCATTCTGGTACCATTCCCAGAAGTGTTATTTTACAGGCATGATGCTTTCGATAGTGGCATTGCTTCTGGAGTAGCATACAAGGGATAATTACTGTTCCAGGAGCAGATGACAGTGTTGATTTCTCCCCCTCATAATTCACTCAGGCCACAGGCTGATTTGTTGGAAGAAGCATTTTGGTTTTAGACAGTGCTGGGACAAGAGGGGGAAGGCAGCTTTTGGGTTTTTTAAGGTATCAGGCATCTGTAATTTTGGAGATAGCTCATGTGGTCAGCGGGAGACAAAACTGTTGGGGCTCTGTTTGTTTTTGGTGACCTGAATTCACTTTGAGCCAAGTCCAGGTCAAGAAATGGTGCTCTAGTTCTCTGTTCCAGCAGTGTTTCCCAGTGCTTCACAAAAGGATGTACATTAGCAACACAGGGCTTTTCATGCACCATTGTAAGATTTTGCTACTTGCGTCTACTCTCAAGCCCTTCTTGGTCAGTTTCCAATGAACACATACTTTGTTCCAAAAACCAAGTTTTCTCTTGATATTTACACTGTACATGTGCAGCAAAAGCAGGAAAACCTGGTTAACCTGATCACCGGCTTTTCTTTCCTCAGCCACTCACCTGCCATTTCACCCTAGGAACAATCTTTACCCTCTGTCTTTCCTTTTCTACCCATTAAATGAGAGCAGTGAGGTTGTCTTCCTTCTCCCAGCCCTCTGAGAGTTTTCAACCACCACAGGATATTACACAGGCACTATTACCACTGTGCATCTTACAGGTAAATTACTTCACCTGTAGCAAATGCACAAACTCAGCACAGCTATTTTTAAAATAAAGTTTGCACCATGTAAATGGGCTTCTTGGTCAGTTTTACTGGCAGTTGTCAGCAACCAAAGCGAAATGATTCCAGCTGCCCTCAGATGGACACAAGTCCTGCCACTCTTCCCCCTACTCTCACCCCATCCTCTCAATTAGTCTTCTGTTTCTGGATCGTGCTCTCACGAGGGGTGGCTCCTCACGAACGCGCAGAAGTGACTACATGGCTCTTGATGACTTACACCAGCAGTGCTTTTAAAAAATAATTTTCCCATGTGCTTACTGAGCATTAGTTAAGTAACAGTGTTAATCTGTCAACTGAGGACCTGAACAGATGAGTCTGATATTTGTGTGTGTGTGTAATCTTGTCTTCTGAAATATAAGTTCCTATTTTTTAAATTATTCATTAAAAAAACCAAAACAAAACAAGAACACAAAAAACCACCACGCATTGACCTTTTAAAACCGCTGTATGCCAGACCTTCTTAAGAGATTTGGCACTGACATTTTCGTCATAATGGAAGATTCATTAAGGTCAGTTATAAATTTGCTGCAATAAATACAGAAGAATTAAGAGCTCATCAGCATTACCACAGTGTAATGTTCAGCGGATTGAATTATGTACTTAGAAAGATGAATCTGTGGCAATTGGCAAGCTTCAAGAGGAAAGCTGCATGTGAGCATGGACATGTGCATGCACGTGTGTGAGTGGAATGGCAGAGGAAATGAGGGGAGGAAAAAGGTATTTTAAAAAGCAAACCATTTTTTTATTCTAGCCCAGGAATCTATAGAGATGATAATTGTATGATTGTACTCTCACTCAATGCTTTGTACTCAGTGTTTCTGGTGGCAAACACTGTGGTGTGTCTGGGTATCTGTCCTGCTCTCCTCCCCTCAGAGGTACACACTTTCTTTTGAGCCATATTTCTGCAAACAACAGTATTGATCGTGATTGATGAAGAGCGTGAGAGGGTCAGCCCTTTGCCTGCCCCCTGGAGTAATTGGGCTGCACTTTGTTAAAGCGTAAGAGAAGAGACATTAAAAATGAAGAAATACACTAAGTGGGTGTGAGCTGTGTTCCCAGCTGTTCACAACATCTATTCAGTAATACAGAGCATCAATCCAATTCTCCACACAGAGTAGGAGCATGGCAAGTCAAAAGCCTCTGATAGGCAGTCCTCACCAGCAAGATACAATGTTCAATTTAGGGAAAGATTGAAAAACATCAGTCTTCCCTTAAAACAATTTGTACAGAATAAATTTGGCACTTGCCAGCTATTCCCACAGAGAGAAACTGATAATAGAACAGAGAAAATCATGTAACATGATTTAGGATTCCCAAGATGGGATTACTTGTAATAAAACAGGAGGGAGGTGGGAGAAGGAAGAAGAACTGACAGTAAGCTTGGTGTTAATTCAGAATGTTCTCAAACCCTTGGAAATTCAAGACTGAGGGTACGGGATACCTCTCAGCATCAGATTCAGTCTGAATGCAGGTTCATCACACTTTCAGATATTGGCTCTGAGTGCCTCAGATGGAACTGCTGGGTCCAAGTTCCTTTAAAAATCTGGCCCCTAGGGCTTGTGTATCCTACAAAATAATCTGATGAAAACTGTGTCGGATGCTGAACTAGTGCCCCACATGGCTTGCCTTTTGTCTTTCCTTCTGGCAAAATCATTTATAGGACATGTTCAGCTGAATCTATGCTGACTTCCCATATTGGTAATAAAAATAATTCTGTGAAGCTTAAAACTAGATTCTGCTGCAGGTCACCCCGGCCAGCCCTTACGTACCCCCTGCCCCAGACATCTTTGGGGGATCTGAGCTGTATTATGGATGGAGGTAGCGATGCTGGAAGGCATTTTACCTAGCAAAGGCAGCAGTGGTGCTCTAGCAAAGCCTGGTGCCAAAGATCCACTGGTCAGAGTATGGAGAGGCAGGTTTGGTCAGCACTAAAAGTAATGAATCCATTTAGAAGATCTCATTGGTTTGGGCCTACAACAAGTCCCAAAGTCCCACAGGGTAGGAAGTTAAAACCTTTTCTTCTCTTTCACAAGTTGCATGTCATTACCAGGCCTCTCATAACCACAGCACTGAGAAAGAAAAGATGAAATTTGGTTTTCTCACCTTAAAATCATTAATGTCCACTGGACTTAAAGTCTCTGCCCCCAGATCAGCAGCTGTGCTCTGCATGGTTGAGGAGCTGAATCCTGCTGTGCCTTACAATAACAAGACTTAATATATTCTTTCAGAACTCTATTGTAACTAAAACATATTGCTCTGATTCTAATTTTAGCATGGTTTTAGTAGATGAGAGTAGAGGTTTCCAGAAACAGATTTTCTCACCAAAATAATCTTCTGGATACACTAAATGACATTTACACATTGCTGAAAAAATATTACAGTCTTTTTAATGTCATAAAATAATACATTTCCCTCCTTTAATTTTGTTATTTAAATTGCAGTGTTTTAAATAAGTTTGGGGGTTTTTTTCTGTGACATTGTCATTTTCTCCAGGCTAACAATGATTTGGGAAAACAGAACAGAAAGCATTCTTGGGGTGATGTGTAGCTCTTAACAGAGTATTTCCATCCTCCCATGTAGAAAGCAATGGTGATATTTTGATTACTGTTCCTATGAAAGACATCCTGAAAAGAAAATGGGTCCTCATGGACTATGTTGAAGTTCCTGTTGTGATTAGAATGGAAGCTTCAGACAAAGTTTCTTAGAAAAGACCTGATGTTGAGTCACGAGGTGCAGAAAGGACCTTCTTGCTTTCTAAACTCCTCAGTTTATGACCAGTAGACAGTTTATGTCTACAGGATTACATATATGTAAGTGAACCTTTATACAACCTTGTCCTGCAAGATTAAGTTTGGGAACACAAATACACATATAAAAACGCATGCTTTATTTTGTTTGTGAAAAAGACTAAAAGCCTGTGACCAGAATTATTTACTATGTAGTATAAACAACGCGCTATAGTAGGAGTTATAACTATTTTTTAAAGCTAGAAGTAAACAATGATACTAAAGTAGTGAAATAATTATTGAGTAGAAATTGAAGTTACTCGTCCTCATAAATGACCATGGACAAATGTATTTCACTCAGCCTAAAGGAGTAACCTTGAGGGTTGTCCCTGCCTGGCAGGAATCTCCACAAGCACTTCTAGAAGGGGGAAGTCCCTGTCCTTAAAAACTGAGACACCCCATTGTATAAACTGCTGGCCTGTCAGTGATGTGGTTCCAGACTAGCTCTGTCAGCTCAACACCTTTAGATAAGTTATCAGTTCTATAATTTGTTGGTTCCTTTGACAGGAACAAGCAAGCCACATCCTCACTGGTGCCAGGACACATTGTTCTTCACATCCTGAGGATGTTTAAGTTTGGGATTGATGAATCAGGCTGGTCTCAGCATTCTTTACCACCAAAAGCTGTATGACCCACACCCCTTCTCCATTTGCTGCTGATAACTTTTGGAGATAATGCCAAGTTTGAACTGTTTTACTCCTACTTAGGCAGAGCACCCTGAACAGTGCCTGTATGTACATAGCAGGTGTAGGGCTGAATCTAATACTGCACGGAAATGTTCTTTACCCAGAAGAGCTCCCCCATACTCAGTGCCCCCAGCTCCTGACCGACACTGTCGATGCACCCTGTCCCACAGAGTCAGTTGCTCGATAAATCTGTGGATGAAGTTGGTGCTGTGTTAAGTCCTTAAGGAAGGAGTTGTGTTTGTTCAACTCTTACATGCCAACCTTTATAATCAACTTCATCAACAGGTGTCTTTTAACTCTGAGTACCCAAAATGCAGATCTTATTTGAGCTCAGAATCTATAAGCTACTTGTAAAGTTTATTGGGACTAAATCTTAAGGCACCTAAAGCCAAACTGAGCTTTATGCTATTTGACCTCTTTGTTATTTGTGGAAATGCTAGAGGCTGGCCAAATGGTGTCCACAGAACCAAGTAGCTTCTGATGTTCCTGAGCTGAGGGGGCTGATGGAAATGAGGAGGAGCCAGCTCCATCCTAGCTGTGTTGTGCACCCATGGGAACCCCCTGTAACCCTCCTTTCCACGCAGCTCCTCCTGTGTAGGACTTGGAGCTGTTGCACCCCTCCCAGGATGCTGTAGGAACTTCCATAAGCCTCGTCTTCAGGAGCCTTTTTTCCTGGATGAACAAAATATGGAAGGGACAATACTTGTGAAGGCCTTTGCCTTTGGGTCCTATTTCATCAAAACATAGGAGGAGGGAATACATTCCTTACACAAATGCTGCTGTTGAAGGCTTTCTGAAACACAAGAAATCTTCAGTCCTGAAGCTGAGATGAGGGAAAGGAGCATATGTGCTGTGATCATTTGTATTTATAGACAGACATTTCATCACTGGTACTGGAGCATTAAATTCTCCTTCAAGGCATACTCAACCTCAAGGTGAGAACAAGAGGTCCTGTTAGAATTAATGCAACTCAGCCTCAAACCCAGCCATGACTATAGAATCAGAGCCTGAAATAAGAGTCTGGTCCTCAGTTTGACACGTAAATTTATTTTTCACTAGCTTTAAAAATCTGCGTATGTGTTGATATAGTGACTTTCAGTATAGGATCCTTTCTAGAGCCTGTGAAAGAAACACTATATATCCTGTACAATATATACATCTTATTTATATGCTGTACGTCAATCTGCATGTGTGACAGCTTCAGTCAATGCTTACAGGGGCCCTATTGATCAATACAGCATGAAAACAACAAAAATTAGTTCACTTAACAATGAACAAAAATATGCTAGTTTACAAGGAACAAATTATAAACTTAAAGATCTCCTTTGGTGATACTATCCCTCTTTCATAAGTAAGATTTTTAATGCCTTCAGAAGAGATTTGGAAGAATATCTAATGGTCGAGTACCATTTACTCTTTGTCCATGCGTTTTAGAGTGCACTGAAATACATACTTATAATTTTATCATGCCTTTTGCTTCCTTTTGCCCAATACACTGAGATGAACTAGCAAAGCAGACTCCATTTAGATGCATTAGACTCAGTAAGGTAATCAGATAGTTAGAAATGTCATCATAAACTTGCCTCAGTAGAGCAAATTTACTTTTTTCCCAGCAATGCCCCTGTTGGAATAAAACCTATAGTCAGGAGAAACAGGGTGATTAACAAGGGGATTTTTTTTAATATTATGTAATTACTGCCTGGTTCAGATTACTAAAATGATGGTGATAGTAGTAATATAATTAAAGAAAAATAATTAGTCTGAAGTAAACAAACCCCGCCCATTCTCTGCTGCCTCCCTTCCTCTAACCAGCCAGGGTCTAGTCCTGGGAGTGAGTGGCACTTTGAAGAGAGATTGCTACTCCAGGCAAAGGCAAACGAGAAAAGCAAGGTGATCTCTGTTTTTCCTTGCTGAGTTTTCCCTGCATTTTCCTGCAGGAACAGAGTTCCCCTTGCCGCAGCCAGCGCTGCCCTGGTGCTGCTGGAGCCTCCCTTCCTGCCCTCCCGGGTGTCCCAGCTGGTGTCCCCAGCAGCGTGGCCGGTGGGACAGAGGTGGCACCAGCGCGGGGCTCTGCCATCAGCTGCTCGGCTCAGCCAGCGACCGCGGGAGGCACCGAAAGCAGGACAAGGTGCTGCTGCCCAGGGACAGTCTGAAGTTTGAAACCCTGTCTGTTTTTAATGAATGAGGCCAGGCTTTACATTTGTGTTCAGCTAGTAATTAGCAAAAGAGTGAGTTATGAAATGTTCTCTGGCAAAATTGCCAAGGCCTGCTCTGATGTCTGGAAAGGTTTTAAAGACAAGATTAACGAGCCAAGTGTGCTATAAGATCACAGAGAAGATAAAAACTTAGGGCAGGTACTGGTTAATTACTCTCAGTGGAGTATGGTGTGGATGACAATGATAATGGCAGTCTGAATGGGCTGACAAATCTTGCTACTAGGCAGAGAAAATTATGATAAATGCCTACATAAAGACTTGAGTTTAAACTCTTGATGACTTCTCATCTGAAGTGCATTCTCAAGAGGTCCAAGAATTCAGAGGCTTCTTGCCCAGTGAATCTATGCTGAACTTGTTCTGCGGTTTGAATTTCATATTTGAAGTTTTTTTGTCTTTTTGTGGCTTCATTTGATGATGGAATGGCTGTGAAGTACAGTAGTTCCTTTGTAATGAAGAGTAGACTGTATTTAAGCACAAAATGTGTGAAGTTTCTCATTCTATTTGTTGCAAGTATGAGTTCATGTGAATAAGTTTTGTGACATTTCTGTATTTTGATTTGAGGTGTGGAGGTTTAGATTTCAGTAGTGAGGTGTTGTTAAGATGAATTTGTTCAGGGAAGTGTGTGCAGCCGCCTGAGCAGGGAACCAAACATACCAGGGAGCTCAGCAGCACAGCCACCACTGGGGCTGCTCTGCAAGCCCTCAACAGGCAGCCAAACCAGAATCCAGAGGTTCTCACCCAAAACCCCACTATTGGCTGCCCTAGGTAGAGATGTTACAACGTCCTTCTCCATTCATTGAATGTTTCAGTCTACATATGTTGTTATCTGGAAAATATTGATTACTGTGTATTACAGAATTTTTTATTAAGCTTATCTAAGTCTCACAGATACCGTGTGAGTGATAACAGACCTGAGCTTTGAAACTGGATATGACTACACCAAGGAAAAGATGGATGTATCCTAAGAGGATTGTGGCTTAAAGGGATGAAGTTATCCTTGTTATATCCTATTCTTTACATGACTGGAGCTGCAAAGCAGAAGATAACATTTTTTAAAATGTTGAAGTGACTTGAGACTCCACATTTGATTCTTACAAGTGGCTGGAGCTACTCCTGTCCTTAAATGCTTCAGGCGTCCAACTATGATCAAGTTTAAAAGGAGTAAGCAGTGGAAATAAAGCTCTGATAAAAGCCCCCACCTCAGCTAAACCTGCTCTTATCCTTTTCAAGTCCTGGCAGTACTAATGCCAACCTAAATGTGCTAGATGTGGTAAAACAGGGAGCTGACTTCACTCCTTCTCAGAGCAGAGCATGATAATCCTCCCTTTATACTTTGTGTTACGGAGTCAACCAGGTGCTCCTCTCTTCTGTCTGTGCTGCAGGCCAGGTACAGACCTGGATTTCACTGTTGTGAAGCTCTTATTATTCAGATAAACCCATAATTTGAAATGTTTATAAAAGCATTACAGCCACTCCTTCAGTTGTAATGGGAGAAAGAGGCATTGAAGAAGCCGGGAGGATGATGGGGTTGCTGTTCCTTGGGGCCTGGGATGGTGAGCTCAGCTGCAGTGCTGGTGGCTGCTCCTTTCACCACACGCTTTCCTGAATGAGAAAAGCAGGGTGAGTCCTGCCCTAGAGCCAGCAGTTTTACTGAGCATTCCTAAAGCCACCCCAGGGGCTCCTATTCAGCAGTCCCTGCCTGCCAAAGCAGGGCTGCAGCCACTGTTTGTATGAAATGGGCTGTCCAACAAGGCCATTTGTATAATAAACAGGATTAATTTCAAATGCTATTATCTTAGTCCCTCTCCTTCTAATCTCCTTTGGATCCTCCTGAAGATAGATCTAGCACATGTGCTATTACCTCATGCTGTTGTTTTCTGAAGCTCCTGCTTTCCCTGTGAAGATCCCTGTTTTATCATCCCTGAGATAGCTACGATTCAGTTTCCCTTACCCTCTGGTCCTCTACATAATGTAATTTAAACTACACTGGCATTCCCAAAAGAGTGAAGCTTGAGCTTTTACTGAGATTTTAATTCAAAGGAAATACAGAGTTAAGCCATGAGCTGATGTTGTTAAGTATGGTATAAAATGCAAAAATGTCATTTCTGTGCCTCTCCTTCCATTTAGAAGCACCAAAACACTTTTATTTCAGCAATAAATGCCATTTTAAGAATTATTAAGATTTTATATGTTATGTTTGGCAAAGAGGATTAATTATTCTTCCTGCTTAGTTTCTATTCAGGCAATCAAATGACATTAAGCTAGTTTGCTCTTCACTGTTTCGTTTAAAAGGAAAAAGAGGGATTTCTGTTTTTCAGATACAATACCTAGATGATTCATGTTAATACAATTTGAAGCAATGCGAAAATAAGGCATTTTAGTAGGGATTTTTGTTCCCTTAAAACCTGGTTTCTATTTCCTTAATACCTTGCTCTTACACACCAACCTTTTTTGATATCTCCCAGTACATTTAATTTATTTAACAAAAAGGGTCTTTCAAAATTAGTTCTAGAGCCAAGAACAATTTATTAAAGAGAATAGGATGGGTGCTTTTGGTCCCAGCTGATGGTCCAGGAGCTTTCAGGATGTTTGCTGACACTGGAGCTCCAGCTGGCAACGAGGCCAAAGGTGAAGGGAATTCCAGCTCTTTTTCTACTCATGAGTGTGGTCCAGGCTGAGGAGCCTTAGGAGGGCAACACATGGAAACGTATTTTTATTTTGATGTTATGGTGTTGGGAGGGCTTGAGAGGAAGGCAGAGAAAAATAAAGAGGTTGTAAGTTCCTTCTGCAGGGTTGGGAGAGCCTGATTTCATACAAGTTAAAGTCAGTGAGAGCTTGAAACCTTTACTCTATGGCCTGTATTTTGTGAAGTGTTTGCTGGGAAGGTTCCATGCAGAATGGCATCCAGGAATCTGCTTAGTTATCTCCAAGGACCTGTTAGATCTGCAAAATGAGTTCTCTTGTGGTTTCTTTGTCTTCCTGCTCATTGACAGTCACAAGGGCAACAGTGCAGTCCATTCTGGTGTCCTAGATGAAACACATAAAACCACATCAAAAGAGAAACCCATGAACCCATATCAAAAGAGGAAACAAACTGGTCAAGAAATCATGCAAAGAAAACAAAAAGATTGAAAGTTGTAGTAAGACCTGTAGCACTTACACCTCCTCCCCTGTCAGGGATCATTGCAGAAACCTCTGTGCAATACCAGACCCTTGTGTGGGCAGCCAGTGAGTGCAGAGAGGGAGCCCTGATGTCTCCTGTGCTCAAAGGGCTGCTCTTCTCTGGTCCCACTTCCTGAAAGCCCAGGGCTGCCGTACCATCCCTGCCAAGGCTCACCACGCCAGGAGTTCCCTTCCCAGGATGGGTGCCTCAAGGAGAAGCAGTTCTGGGGCTGCCCATGCTGCAGAGAAACGTGCCTGAGGCTCTTCCTGCAGGAACAGGAACCCCTCTGGGGTGTTTTCTTCTTGTCTAAACAAATGTCACTCAGGATTAAAGAATGGTTTTGTCTCTCAGTGCAGGAAAACAGGACAGGTAGAGGTTATTTTGGCTCATCCAGCTCATTTGTGCTTGTGAAATTTAGTCCCTTTAACAGGTTCTGGTAGTTTAATCTGTTCCTTATCCCACTGATCTTCCAAATAGAAAAATGCTAACAATATATCTTACTTGAGCCTTTCAAGTGATCCTTGTGAAACACTTTCATTTGCAGTGTAATGAGAACTATCAGGTATTATTGTTAAGGGCTGCTTCAGTCCTAGCTGGATACCAATTCACCTCTCGAGCTTGAAGAATAGTGTATTTCACTCCATATCATTTGTTCGTATACGAAGAACAGACTTTGAAATAGTCTTTTTTTCATCTCCTTTTTTGTTTAGTTGGAAGGATTGACACTAGAAAAGCTCATTTCATGAAATAAGTAGTTCTTGAAGTGACGGGTAACAAAGGGATGTGCTTTAAAGTGAACAGCAACACAATTCTGTAGTTATCCAGCCTGTGACATTAGGTCTATTCACAAAGTGCTGGAAAGGCTGGAGTCAAACTCCCATGCAATCTCTTGGAGGCAGGCTGTGCTCACTCCAGCATACCTGCCAAATACATGTGAGGCATTCAGCAAAGAAAATATCTATCACTTAATCTTTTCTTCTCAGTTTCTGTCTCTTTAATTCAGTGAAATTATTTTTATCATGTACACTGTTGAGAATGCATTGATGCCTCTATGGAGGGCAACAGTATTTCCTCTGTTCTGAGACAGAAAACTGTCTCAGAAATCCAGAAAGGTGGTTTCTTCCAAGAGGAGGCTTTCTGGGGTCAGGCAGACAGCTCACAAGGTAGCTGATTTTGGCCTTAACATTAATTATGACACTAATTTGAGTGAGCAAGTTGTCCAGCTCTCCTAATTGCAATTGCTTTGTCTTTTAGTTTTGGTTGGCTGTTTTGTTTTGTTCAATGTTTGAACGATAAATCACGTCTCTTGCCTCTTCTGTGCTGAGCTCCTAGCTTTGCAAGCAAATTTCTTTGCTCACCCAAAGAACAACTGTAGCATCACAAGTCAACATCACTGCCCTGTAATCCTCCTCTAGCTAACACTACCACAAAAAACAAGTGATGAGAGCCAGGCTAGCAAAGTTGTCATGGTGAAAAGGGGACAAAAATTAAGGCTGCCCTTCCCTGGCAGAATCCCAGCTGGAATGCAGCACTACAAACACCATCTGCTTTCTCCTGCAAATAAACCCTTACAGGGTGCAGTGGGCCTGCCTGGTGGAGGAGGAGGGAAATTCTGCCCCTGTTTATCACAACCCCTATGGATTTGTACTTAGCCTTTGCTCGTAAATGCAAATTATTATTAACTCTACAGCATGTAACTAGTCTAGAACTCGAGTCTGCTTAGCACCCTCTCTATTTGTGACCACTCAATGACATCACAGAATCAGTAAGGCTAGAAAATACCTCTAAGGGTATCAAGTCCACTCTGTATCAAGAAATCTCATTCTTTTTGCAAGTTTTAAAATTTTATTTTTAAACCAATATTAACTCTCCCCTATTTACTAAACATTTTTAAGAACTCAAACAAGTAAATCACAATCAAACAAAAAACACAAACAAACTAGAACATCAAACTCTCCCCCCTCAAAAAATACCAAAACCAACCAAACATAAAACCCTATGACCTCCCCCCACAAAAAACCCAAATAGAAAAGACCACCACCTCACAAACAAAAAACTCCCTCCAAAGTTTTATAGGAAGGGTTATGGAAATATAAGAGATCATCCCAAGACTATGGTTAGTGCATAACAAACCAACTTCAGTGTCTCAGCTCCTCAAACTTATGAAAATTTCATTACAGAAATATCTTCTAGATCTTAGAATTATGTCTGCAAGTGACCACTGGCTCTTGAAAGCTTCCTGTATTCATGTTTGTAGGAACAAATACTTTCAGAGGTTAAAACAAGTTTGCAGGTTACTTTAGGAAGCATGTCTGTGAGGACTGCTAGTGTTTGCACTTTTGTTGAGTAAAGCTGAGCAGCTCACTGTAATATTCATGTTAAAACCAATGTTGTTGGTGTTACTGGTGCACTACTTGAAATTCATTTAAGCAGTTGATGAAATGGAACCTGTGCCATTTCAGCTAAGTAGCTGAAACTGCTCAAGCGGTAGCTGCTTTGATTTGAGGCTCGCGTTTTAAGGCTTCACCATCCTGGGTTCTGCTATGCTCAAGCTCTGTCCTGGAGAGACACTAAATGTCCCTCTATGTTTTATGGCTAGAAAATTTCTTTTTTGCCTATCACTGATGTAACTGGATATTTTGGTTAAGAAGTCATACTTTTTTTTCTTATTATCCACTCAAGCTCCCTTTCCTTCTATTTTTGCAGTTATGTGTTGAAGAAACATCATTTTTCTAAGGAATTTAGTCAGAGACTGGGGATTCTCAAGCCTTTCTCTGATTTCCAAAAATCATATAAAGTGCCGTCGCTTGTGTGGGAATGAATACATATCTCTCTTGCCTTGTATTCTTCCCAGCCTGAGAACAGGCTCTGCTCTTTTGTCCCTTCTAATCTCAGGCTATCAGGAAAGCTTCTATTACTTCAAGGCTGATATGATTTGAAGTATCTTGGTTTAATCCCATTTCCCTAAAGATTTAAGGGATTTTTCTTTTTGAATCTAAAAAATTATCATTCTTTGAAAATCGTTTGTCATTAAAACCCAGCTAAAAATTCTGCCTTGTTTCTCCTTTTTAAAGTTAATGGATAAAAAGTCTCATTTGGCAAGAAAAAAATACTAAGCCCCAAATTGCTGTTTCATTAAGTTCTAATTCAATTATTTTGATTGCTATTAAAATTTGAGGAAGGGCAGAAGATTTATCAATAATTAAAAGAAAATCTCTACATCCAGGCTATAATATTGTAGGTGATAGAATCAGAGATTAAAGATGTGTGAGGAAAAAAGCTATTGACATCAACAAAACCCAAAGGTCAAATAGGTCATGAGTAATAGATAATCATAGATTATCATAAAACTAATTATTATTAGTTATTACTTCAGATTAATCTTGGATAACTATTATTACCTCTTACAATATATTGTTGAATACTATATATTATTAGCTAAAAGTTAGTTGACCATCTCTATGGAAGTAATTCACCATATACCTACATTCATATTAAATTACCTAGCTCTTGTTCCTTAAATCCAGTGTCTTTTGTAAATCAAGTTCACCCAATTTCTTAAAGTGCTTTGCACCTGCTTTCTATTATTATTTTCCTTGGCACAAGGAAGTCCTTTTAAAATTTCATGTATGCATTTAAATCCGGTTCTGTTACTCTTCAGGGTTGTATAATTTAACAACATTTATTTTTTATCCATGTTTTTAAATTTATTTTGACATTTTATTCTGCAGTATAATTGCTTGTTTAATTCTAGACAGCATTTAAAAACCACTGCATGTTGTAAACTGTCCCATGAAGCTTTCTTTGTGTGTTACATCTCTCTCTTGTTTAGAGCTCATGAATCCTAGATGGATGTAGTTTTGCCACTCTGGGATTCAACAGGACCCACACAGTTTACCCAGGCTGTACAGCACCATTTTAAAGGGAAACTAAACCTATTCTTCTCAAGTGCCGCTGTGTGCTTTGCAGCCGGAGTCAATGAGAGCTAAAGCAGTTCTGCACTCCTGATTCAGACCACAAACTTTGCTACTCTGCTAAAAATAAGCGGCCCAAGCAGAGCCCTTCCGCCCGCGGCGGCAGACGCAGCTCCGCAGTCTCTGCGGGGCGGCGGAGCAGCAGCAGCAGCAGCAGCAGCCGCCTCCGTGCAGATGTGGCCAGCGGCAGCCGCGGCCCCAGCGCTTCCTGCCCGTGTGCGGGCTCGCCACGAGCTCTGCTCGCACCGCTGCTTCCCTTCATCCCCTCGCGAGACCGCTCCCATGTTAATGCTTAAACACATCCACGTTTTAGAAATGGGACTTACTTGGTTTTCAAAGTTGCCAGGAGGAATATATTGAGGAGGGAAAAAAAAATCAACCACCTCTTATGGAATCGTTGTGGAATTGTTTTAAAAGTTTGTTTTTACTACTGTATCTTCTTGGCCTCTAATGATAGAGGTTAGGAGAAAGCACAGACTAGTCCCTGATAAAATAGAGGATTGAGGTTTTCAAAAAGATGATTTCCTATTTTAAAGTTACCAAAAATGTGGAAATAAGACGAAAGATTTATTTTGGCAACACTAAGTTTTCAATAAGAAAGTTTTCTCTGCCTCTATGTTGCACAGAGATTGAAATACTAGAATTTTGATATTCCCTAGCAAAAACAGAATTGTTATTTTTTTATCTGGTTTAGACAGTTATAATTTTACATTTACATTATAAGCTTCATCTGAAGGGTTTTTGTTTGATTTTTATACGTGCCTGCCTGATACATACCAATATATATATTTGGTTGTATACTAAAACATTTTTTAAAAAGAATAAGATTGCTCATACCTTCTGCTATTTGCCACTTTTTAAATTATTGTTCACATTGTATGGTGACTGTACTGGTTGGTTCATCACTCTTAGGTCTTTCAGTTCCTACATGATATTCTTTTAATGTTCTCAGCTAGTTCACTTTGATCACTGTATACATCTCGATTATTTTGTGAGTGCATTTTGTCTACCAAGCAGGTCCTTACCATCAGCACAGTCCCCACTGTGTGAATGATTCTGTCTGAAAGGAGCCTTCATGAAAGCGGTCTGTACCTTGCTGGATGCCATTTGCCTGATATTTAAGTCCTGCCAGGAAATGCTGCTTCCACTTCTCATGGTAGATGGCATCTGTTACAGATTTTTATGTAGATCTAGAGTAGGAGCCACAGCCAACTTCCATAATGTTTAGGGGATCCGGTTTTGTGACAGTGGGTTTTCAGGCCGTGGTCTGAACCATTTATCTTCTGAGAACCTGCAGGCTTTTGGGCGTAGCGTTTATGAGAATAAGGCAATTATATTTTCTGTACCTTTTTAGGTGCATCAAAACGGTGCGAAGAGCACCACCAGCTGGTGCTGGTGGTCAAGCACGGGGCGCAGCATGGCAGCAGCCTCAGATGCACCCCACCGGCTTCGCACCAACTCATGGAGCTCCTGCTGCCACAACATTGTTTCATTCTCTATATTCAGACATGGAAACTTAATTTCAGTCTTCTCTCAAGCAAAGAAGGCGTCTCATATCCTATTTCCATCCAGTCAGATGCAGCTGGTGGATCAGCCTGTATGGGAACGTTTCTTTCACGAGCTCCAGTAGGCTCCTTTCCTTGTGGCTCACTTTGTCCCCACGAGTCTTTCCAAGCGTAAACTGGCTTCAAACACAGTAAGTGTTTTACAGTTGCATAGACTTCTATCCCCCAAAAGTTCCTGGGTTTCCCAGGCACCTGCTGTAATTCAATCTGTCTTGGTGGCAACCACAACTGTCGTGAACAAAATGTTATTTGGCAGGCGAAGGCAAACAGGTGTCCTGTAGCATGAAGAAGCACGTGTTCCTGCTCTCTTGTAGCCCTCTCTGCCCGAATAAATCAGTGCTCCACGAAGCATAAGGCTGGAATCAGAGCGGTGGTGTGGGACAGCAAGGCGTAGGCAATCAGACAGTATTAGCTAGGCTAGACAGTAAATTTGGAAATAACAAGGAGCAATAATATCTCTTTTGTATCTCTGACTGGGAAAGAAGGCTGCATGTCCTCACCTCGAGTGATGGAAAAGCCACAGGGAATGCGAACAAACCAACATTCATGTGTGTGGTAGGGCAACACTGCGTGAGACAGAGCTGAATCCTCCACTTCATTACAAGGCAATGAACCTCTTTCAGTTCACACTGAGATTTTGGCTCGGGTTACTGTATTGGCAACAGAGTTGTGCACAAGCTACAGGGAAATAGCAGGAAAGCCCCCAAATGTACGAATTAGAGTTATCCAGATGGGGCATTACACAGGCTGCATAAGCATCTGATGATCAAGGCAGGACATAATGATTCATATCTTGGAGCTATTCCTGGAATTACCGTGGGAAAGCTCAATAGCATGGTTCTGTGACCCACAAGGCTCTGGAGAGGTGTTAAAACAAAGATCAGGAAATTTCGTGGAAAGGAAAAACCTCAAGTTGCTTTTGCAGGAAAGCACCTGTGAAAACAGGCTGGACTTTAAAGCAAGATTTGTCCCTGCTAATACTCCTGTTTTGTCAACATCTTAAAGGAGGTATTTAGCACCCTGACCTTAAAACGTGGCACGTGTTTCAGCAATAGTCAATTCTGAGATTTCAGGAACAAGACTATCCCTGTGCTACCTTGCTACACAGGATACTAAGTCCTAGGAAAATTCTGGTGCTGAGCGGAAGTACGTGTTTACAAAACAAACCGCCATGGGGATGTGCAATGAACAGAGGTGTGACAAAGTTAAAACAAGGCAAAGATGAACACCTTACTTATATGTTATATCCACAATCTCCAATAAATGGGAAGTGAGGGAGAAAAAAAAGTCACTGGGAAAGATTAAATTCCTGCAAGTTCATGTAGGTAGTCATAGGGTCACTACCTTGAAACTGTAGACTCTGGATGTGGTCCAGTGATGGATTGGCTGTAAGAACACAGCCCAAAAGGAATAATGTGCATGTGTAGAGAGGAACATTAAACTCTGTGCTCCAAAATTTAGCAGAGATGTTCAGTTACTGGCAGATTTTTTTTTTAAGAGACCTACTTTATTTGTAGCAAAATGGGTTTCACTATAAAGCAATACTGCCATTTAGCGCTCTACACTAGACAAAATTCATTCCACTGTAATCTGCTCTACAATTATTGAAATATAGATGTTTCTACAGGTAAGGAATAACTACATGGTTAATAGTTTCTGAAAAGTAAAGAAATTAATAACTATAGCAAGGTAACATTGCTATAAAATTGCTCCCAATAGGGGAATCTTCCAACCGTAGCAGAACCAGCTCTGAGGAAGTGATACAGTGATAGTGTTCCCACCTTCAGTGCTGGAACTCCCCACAAGCCACAGGCAGGGATGCAGTTGTCCCCTGAACAGGCCGATGAGGCTGCTTTGGAATGATGTTCTGTGGAGAAGGGAAAGGAAGGGGTGCATTGACAGCCAATGCTGACAGCCCAGGCACTCAAGGGCAAACTCAAGGACTGCCTGCAGCCACATGGCACTTCTGACCCAAACCGATTTCATAGGTTGCTGATGCATGTGCTTAAGTCAAGGCTGGTGTTTCTCAGCAAAAGCCCGTATGGGGTATCCTTTTTTATGTTTAAGAACCCACAATCATTGTCCAGCTTTTGCTGAAAATTAGACATCAAGTGAAGAATTTATACCACCTCCAGTACCATTACTCAGCTTCTCTCTGGCTGTTTTCTCGGTGCTGGCACGTGAGCAGAACCTCCTGCAGAAGCAATGCCGCTTGCTGTGCTTTGCAGGCTGGCCACAAACTTGTTACTGCCGGGCACCTGTGCTCTGTGGCATGGGGCCAGACAACTTGGGAGCAGGCACTGCTCCGTCCTGACAGATGGGGATTAACGTTCCCCAGGATTAACACGGCCTGGCCCGGTACTCCGTACGTATCAAATATTCAGGATAAGATTCTCAGATGGGCCCATCCTAGCTCTAGTCCATACTGAGTTTCTGCTGTTTCCTTTAGGAGATTGTGCTGTCACTAATCTGATCCCATACTAGTTTGCTAAAAAATTTGGATTTTTCAGAGAAGCCTGCCTGCCGTGCGAGTTTGTAACATGAGGAAGTAGGGCAACATAGTGGATGGGGAGGTCTTACAACTACTTTGGGACTCAGGAGCAGAAATCCTCCAGTTGGTGGGAGAAGAACTCCTTCTTGGCGATCACAGCTCCAGGGGTGCTCAGGCCATCCCCCTGTTTGCTGATCCCAGGTCTGAAGTGAGGAGTTAGGACAAGCTACCCAGCCAATACCAGGCCAAGTGATGGACAGGGAGAGCATGAGCCAGCGGTCCAGCTTTTGTAGAGAAAGGATCAATAGCTGGACACAGCTTCATATTTATTTACTACTTTGATATAGTCTTCTGTCAGAACAAGATCAGATGTGCTAAGACCCATCATCAAGACTGTAGAAATGTGTGCAAGGTTTATTAATTGGTAAAAAATTAATACAGTCAGGAGTAGGAAAAATTGTAACTAAGGTGAATCAGCTCATGTGCTAGATTATAGAGCAAAGCATAAATGATAGTGCTAAAACACCAGTGCACATCAGATATTAACTAACTATATGGCTCTTTTTATGATTGTAAAATATTCTTGGTACATGAACTCTACTTGTTTTAGAGAAAGATTCTTTTATAAAAATAAAATATTTATTCTCTCGATTTTTTTTCTTTTAGCCCTGCTACTTTTCTGACAAAACATTTGCAGTCATCTTTTTATCTGTTGCCGTCAAGAAACATATGGCTTAAAATATGGATCTCATGGACCTTGAGAACCCTGCTGCTGACCACTAGTAGTAGCACATCTGGATTTTAGTACGGTAAACATTAGCAATGAACTGGTAACTGCTAAACATGGCACATTCTAACTACAGAGGTCAGGGAGTAGAAATCAAATTGTTTTCTTTTGAAGGAACCTGGATATTGGATATTTTCTCAAGATGTATTATCTGTCAGCATCTTACAAATGTTTCTTGACAACTGACCTATATGATACACTGCGTGTCATCTTAGAAAATTCATAGAGAGCCACTACTGAGTTCACACATAGAACATGGAAATGAGAAGCTGCTCAATTTTTAGGTAAATAATAGATGGATAATGTTCTGGATACACAAAGAAACCTCAGTTTCCTGCAAAATACACCCTGAAATCCAGGCTCCCATCTTCTATTTCGGCTGGTCTTCCCCCCTAGGCCCAGGCTGCACCTTTTGCCTCTGCTATGCGCCTCAGTGTAATGTTGAAAGACCAAGCAGTTCTTGTGGTTTTGTAGCATTTCTGCTCATTCAGCTTACTCTTCATAATATTTCTGTCCCAGAAGGAAATAACAAAAACCTACTCTCTAGTAGTCTGTTCTTGGAAGACTTGTAGCACGATTTTTCACTTTAATAGCTCAGTCCTACATGAGCAAAACCAAATGGTTTTTTACAATGTTTGTGTCTGTAGTATGAGATTCTAGGTCTTAGGATGGAATTATAGCTAATCAAAATCTAAGACAGATTTCTACTGCAGTGTGTGTATAATTCTTATGAAAATTCAAAAGAGTTAAACGGCTGCAGGAATTTGGAGCAATGTTGGTTATCATATTTTTTCCTCTTGGATAAAGAGGAGAGAGACACATTTCTTCTGACCTAGTTCCTCAATCAGTTGAAAGTCACCAGGAAAAGCAAAGGGTTAGTATTGCCTTCACTGCATATGCTTATAGTCTGATAGCATTGCACCCATTCCTTTACACTGCAAAGGCAGAAATAAAACAAATGTATGTCCACCTTTGAAAACTTCAGAAACCAAATTACAATTCTGTTAATACACCAAGAATAAAGAAATAAATGTCCCTTCACAAACTGCAAGCTTTGAAATTTTGACCCCAACCCTAGCAGGTTTCTCAAGATGCAAGCATAACAGAGAATTTTTTGAGAAAAATTTTGATTATCCTTGACTGCAAGTCTACATTATGTTCTTATTTTGACATAAATGGGTATTGCAGGAGTTCTTTTATGAAATAATACAGCATTTCTCTCAAGAAATGAGATGAGAATCTGGGCCAGTCTGTCAAAATAACAGTTATTTGAGCACTCAGCATGTCATAGTTATAACTTGATTTCTCAGTCAGAGCTGCTACTACAGTTACATTCTGAGTACTGCAAAATATTGCTGCATCTTGCAGGCTGGCTCAACAAATTATTGCTAAATGCCAACTCTACTGTGCTTTGATCAAAATGAGTGTAAACGGTCTGTGACCCAAAGTGATCCACCCAGATTTCATCCCTGCCTGTGTGCCAATCCTATGTAGTGAGCTGGAGCTTTGGCGTGTCCCAGAGCTGCCCTGCCCTCTGCGCCATTGTTTCTAGCTGGGTTGGCAGCTGTGCCCCCCTGGCTGGCAGCAGACCTTTCCCACAGCTTCCCAGTCGTGGGCAGCAGGCAGCCAGGTGGTATTGATACCTCTTTGGTGCAGGGGTCCGGGTGGGAGATATGGCAGCAAACAGCCATGCCCTCAATGTTTGGAGTTCAGCAGAACGGTGGGGAAATGGAGCACCGTCACATTTGCTTTTGTCAAAGTATTTTGATGGGTCATGTGCTCACAGGAGGGTTCCCTGGCCTGAATGTAGATTTGAAGGGAAGAGGGGAAACCCGTTGGGACTGATGCTTTCTGCACTCCTGCCTGCTGTTCCAACCAGGAGTGCAAATGTTGCTCTCAGTGCTGCCTGTGCTGATGTTTTCTGCTGTGGAGGTCACTCCAGAAGTACTTCACAATCACATTTGGGGACATTCAACATCTCAGTTCAGTAACAGATATTCTAGAAACAGCTGTTTTACCAGCATAGATAAAAAAAACTACCACTTGCATCTCCCAGTCATACATCAGTCACATAGCTCACGTGCTGTAACCATAATATGTGACTTGTTGGAAGGCTCTGCTCTCCTAGGAACGATACAGTCTCCCGTGCAATCCAGAGCTGAGGAGCCATGGCAGACAATGAGGCTGGAGGGGCTTCCAAGCTGGTCTGGGCAGTGCTATCTCTCTGTGGTATTGGTCCCCCAGGAAATCGCTGTCACAGCTCACCTGCAAGCAGCCCTCACAGCCCCTCTTCTTCCCTTCACTTTTCCAACACATGGTGTATTGCATGACAGCGTGATTTTGGAAGTTGGTTTATGATCAGAGCATTTGATGTCTCCTGCCTATGTTGGAGAAATTATGGTTTTGCTGGAGAAGGAATTGTATTATTTGCTGCTGTGCTGAAGGTTAGTGCTTTGCTGGTTCAGACTTACTTCCTGAGGGGAGTTTTTGATGAAAGTTAGCTTTAGGAACTTAAAATTACTGTACTTTTTACACTACTATTAAATGCTTGAGGCTTACTTAGCACTGAAGAATGGTTGTTAATAACACAATTCTGGATATGATATAAATAATGGCTATGGGAACTGGTTTCAAACTGATGCTTGAAATTGCTGTTTGAAAACTTGCTGTATTATTACAGAACAGTTTTATGAATTTCTAGTCTCTGTGTATTAACCCCATCAGTCTGATCAATTAAAGCAAAATAGTTCCAAACTAGGAAAATTTAGATCTTAATCTCTAATAGTTATGGTTTTTCCCTTTCTTACTGTCTCTTTGTTCTAAGGATATGAAATTTTACTAAATCTCACAAAATATTGAAACATTGATGTTGAAAAGAAAAAAGTTAAGAAATTAACTCACTGAATTTCCAAAAGCTACGTTTTGTCATCCCCTTTCTTTTCTAGGGCATGTTTTTATCACAAACAGATAATTTAGATAAATACTTAAAGTATAACTAGAAAATACTTTGTATGCAATTAAAATAGGGTTATAGGGATCTTAATACTGCCATTTTGTTAATTTCTTGGGTATTTAGGTTTAATTTAATGTTATGGGTTTTTTTCATTTCATTAGAAAAGCCAAAGTTTTGCAAGGAAGTAATTCTGAATGTTTGAGAGTATGCACGTATGTTTCAGGCTGCCAAGTGTCCTTGAAACGTTCCTGAACAATTTTGCTGATCCAGTAGGTTCTACCCTGTATCTTCCTAATTGGAATAAGGTCTCTCTAGGAAAAAAAAAAAAATTTGTTCATTCCAGATTTGATAATCAGAGTTAATTTCCACTAAAACGCTTTTTCACGTCTTTCTTTAAGAAAAACGTGTTATGTGAGCTCTCCTGTGTGATGCTGCCGAGAAGCTGAGTATGTTAACACGCTTATTTGAAAACTAGGGGAGCTGGTGAAAAGGTCTTCTTTGTGTGACAGCTGAAATCCAGGAGTTATGAACCTGTTTTAAAGGATAGTTCTGTTTGGTCCTTGTATGGTACTTTGTGTCCGACCCCACATCTTAAGAAGTAATTGCCCAGCTATGCCTATATGGACAAATGCTGAAGTATTAAGACTCTGGAGAGTGGGTGCCACCACAGTGCTTCAGGACTAAGGGATGGGAAATGGTCGATTTCCTTTTTAGGCCAAGTGTTTGCAGATTGAACAGCGATGGCCAAAGTGGTTGCTGATGACGCGGAAGTGAAACAAGGATAAGAAAACAGAAATGTTGATAGAACAGACCTTTGGCTTGTTGTGGGGGTGGCATCCTCAGCATGGAGCTGGAGGCTACAAATGGACATGGGGCATAGAGAAGTTTCTCTCTGTTCTCATCTTAACACTTTCTAGTGTCAAAAATCTGCATATTGTAAAATTTGGCTCCAACTCACATTTTCATTAATTACTGGGGAAGAAAGAATTTTGAAAATAAACACTGGAAAAAAGTACCAGTGGGTAGAGCTGATGTTGCGATCCTTTGCTCTTAAACCGTCTGCTTTTAATGGCACTCAGGATACAGCAGGGCTTCTTTCTGTGACAGATTTGGCTGCCACATGAAGTATGTTGCACTTTGCTTTGTATACTGGGAGGCCAGTTGAAGTTCCCAGGATCACAATATAAATATCAAAAATATATGTTCCGTTGCAGGTTAAGCTAATTAATACAATACTGTCCCATGAATATTTATTGGCTCTTGAGACACAGACAATTGGTATCAATAAACCTGGAGCAATGTATGCTATTATTTAAAGAGCAAATTCTGCTTCATTTTTCCTGCCCAAGAGATCCAGGTCTATTTTCTTTTCGGGAAATGAGATGCCTCAAAAGACAAAGCAAAGTAGACCGAAAGGTCTGAATGTTCAGGAATTTCATTTATATCTTCAAAATCTCTTTTGCACTGTATCTGTCTGGTCTATATATATATATACATTAATATAAATAGGAGAAAATATTTACTAATCATTTAATTTCATTTTATTGTGCCCATTTTTATTATTTCTAAAATGCAGCTAAGGAAAAAAGTGGTCTTGTGATCCTTAGCCAATAAAGAAAAAGCTGCTGCTGTGTCTGTAAAACTGGCATTCAGAATTCAAGCTTCTCTTGATTACTTCTTTTTCCCTTTCAGGTGCATCTAGTATGTCTTAAGCTGTGTCACTAGGGGTTTTCATGAAGCTGAAGATAATTAAGAGGCACATAAAACTGTGATACTGGTGTAAACCCCAGAAACCTGAAGGGGGTAGCAAGTGGCTCATCAGCTGCATTGTCAGGAATGGCAATTTTCAGAGGATTGTGAATCAATTTAAGACACGGATGCGCAAGATGTTTTCAAGACAAAAAATAGGGTTTAAAAGCAAACACACTAAAAGACCTAACCTGAATAGAAATGCTTTCTCTGCTGAAGGGGTTACTGCACTTGTTTTTAATCTCAGGTTGAAACAGTCTTCCAGAGTGTAAAAGGACACACACACACAAAACACTAAATATACCCACCAAACAAACAAAACAAAAACAAGCAAACAACAAGCGCACCAAAAAAACTCTGAAAGCAAAGTTGAAATAGAAAAGTAAGTAGCCCAGGTTCACTGTCCTAACTGAGTGAGGCACAAGGAGGAAATCCTGCAAATACAGGAGAAAGAGAATCATTCTGTTTTTCCTCGACAGTATACCTTTAATATAAACTAAAACTATCTCAGTTCTTTGCTGAGTATTTTCTAAAGTGCTTCACTGAAGCTATGACAAATTCTAATAAATTCTAGTATGAGCTAAGGACTGCAGAGTCTACTGTAGAAAGTTACGGATGCTGCATATTTCTGTTACTAATTCCTGCCTCAGTTCAGGTTGTTCAAAGCCCCAGGTCAGACGGGCTTTGAGCAACCTGATCCTGGTGAAAGATACCCCAGTGTATGGCAGTGGGGTTGGAGAAGATGTTTAAAGGTTTCTTCTAACCCAGACCATTCTGTGATTCTACTCTTAATACTACCTTACTGAGTCTGCTGGAGGTATTTGAGTTACTGTATTGGTAAAATGTGAAAACCTGGATTTGCAGACAGGTAGATGTACAAAATGTCTTTACCACTTTACCTTGCACAAGGTCAAATATTCATCAGTGCCAGAATAGAGCCTGCGACAATTCCAAATTACAGATTTTCGATGTGCTGGGAAATACTTCATTTCACACAACAACTAGATGAATTACTAAATGGAATTAATCTGTATCATCTGTGGACATAAACACAAAATATGTTGAAATTGAGTTCTTTCATTTTATGGTTTTTTTAAGCAGTGTTTCCTTGGCTGGTGGATAGCAGGACTTCAAAAAAACCCCTATATCCCAACTGTCCTCTGAACCATGGGCACAGTTTTGGCTTCTGCTATGTTCTGTGCAAACCCGCTGTCCTCAGACAAGAAGAGGAACAGTTTTGTCAGTCAGTCTTTCCCTCACTGGGTTCACTGGTCACAGTGTTGGTGGCAGACACACAGGGTGTTAAGAAGCCAGTACAGGGCGTATAGAGAAGTAATAAAGGATGTAAAAGGTCTACTCTTCCTTTCTTTCCCCTCTCTATTTTTTAAAAATATGTATATGTAGATTTTAAAATCTCCAGGACCTGCATCTGGAACAGCTTGTTCTTCATTTCAGTGGCTTATGATGAAGCCTTGAGGGTTTGACTTGGTGACAGCCTTGCACTGTTGGCACAGTAACAAGGAGCACTGGTCACTCCTCTGAGGGACACAGCTTTAATTGGCAAAAAACCCTCTTGGTTCCATATTCAGTAGGCAGAGCATATTTCTGTGTTCCTAGGAATCAAACCTTATGACTGTGGCTGTCTGAATATATAAAAGAAGACATTTTGCAATTTTACTGGAATCATAAACTATGTATATTACATTGATAACACTAATTGTTACTTGAGGGATTTATTAACCAAAGTAGTTACTTTTCTTGAGTATCCAGGATTCAAAACTCTCTGACAATTTCTGCTTGCACATAAACCTCAGGGGTTATGAAATCTTATTAATTGGGAAAGTGTAAGACACAGTTAAGCCATGAACGTAACGAAGATGTTTCTAGTAAGACACTCCTGGGATACAGATCTGTGCATTTCAACGAACTGAAAACTTTCTGTAGCAATTTCTGTTCTGTGAGCAATTACTATTTAATTCATATCACTGAGTTTCCTCAATCAACAAATACAAGTGTGATGAGATCATGGGACAAATGAGTATATTAAAGATCAAGAGAAGACGGATAATTTTTAAATTACTCTGAATTTGAGAGAGACAGACAGTGGGAAAGCTATTCCATGTGTCAGGACTAAAGACAAACACCATTTTTCCAGCAGCTTAATGATTTATCTCCCTAAGCTTTCCAACATTCGAGTGAACAGCCATCAGTGTGCAGGTGTGATATTCTGCTGTTTTGCAGTACAAACTGGGACTCCCAGGTACAGCAGCACTGGCAGCCTTATCATCATTTAAATGCCATCGTGGGCTCCTCTCTGCTTGTGACCAGTGGAGTCCGTGTGGTCGCGGTGAGACGCTGCATGTCTTAGCAGGGCTGCTGCTGCCTTCCTTCAGCCTGGGATTGTTTTAGATTGACTGCCATGCATGTGTTATTTTCCATTTGTTAACACATGGGGACTTGTAACTCTGACCACTGAGAAAAATACACTCATTTATATGATGATTACTCTTGTTTTCGCTGATGTAATCTGAAAACACTCTCTCTTATCTTTACCTCCTCTCTCGCGCCTGCATGGGCCAAAATTGGCGACAAGTGCAGTACTAATTGTATGATGCTTTCCTTGGCAGCAAGGAAAACACTTCACTGGTATTTTCTATTACAGTAAATTCCAGATGTGAAAATAATCCATGTTGTTTTAGCAACACAAAAAAGAGCAGAATTATAGCAAAATACCTTTTTTTTTACTTTGATCAGCAAAATTATTTTACACCTGTTTCTGGCTTGAGTGGGTAGGTTAAATTATTGCAATTTAGACCCATTGAGATACTAAGAGTACAGTATAGCACATTGAGCTACCCTAGATACCTGGCACAGTGTCAGCTGAAATAGGAAACCAAAAGTGAGTCTTTGTGTCCCACTACTCAAGATTCATGATTAACAGTAATAAATGTCTGATAACAATTAATTGTTTATTAATTGTTATTATTATTAATTGTCACAACACAAGAGAGGATGTAACTAATTTAGGAAATTAAAATTAAATTATGAAAAGTGAACTGGTATGTAAATCAACATTGCTTATTTGATTTCATATTTCAGTCATTGTGTTTCATATCCCTAAAGGCCACTTCACAGTGAGGTCATACATAAATTTTTTTAAAGTAAGTCTTTGAATTATTTCCTTTGTTTATTTTGTTAGGTGTAGGTCTGGTGATTCCTTCATTCCTCATATATGCCTTCATCATCCTGAGATTTGGCCAGTACAGGGAAAGATCCAGCCCTGACCTGCATGGAGAAAGTGGCCACAGGCCAATGTCTGGGGTGTGGGAGTCCATGTACTGCAACAGACAGGCACTAATTGCAAAAATGAGGATTTCCACTCCACGAGCCCCACAATAGGTTTGTTCCTAGACTTTAGTATGCCTTTTTGAGGGAACAATCTGAAATTAGTGTTCTTGCAACCTGGGCTGGGACACTTGACAGGGCACACTGCAGTGAAGCTACTGAATGTCTGGATGGAGTTGAAAGGGCCAGTTTTGAGCTGTTAATAACTAAGTGGCTTGGGCTATGATTTTACTACAAAAGCATTCCTTTCTACATGGTAGCAGAACAATTATGATCACTATATATTTTCAAGATAGTTCCTCTGATAACAAGAGATAAAAAAGTCTTAATGTGAGTCCCATGGTAGAGTTTGCTTTATTTTCCTTTGGTCCATGAGAGCTTTAATTTTGCTGGCTCTTATCTCACGCTGAAAGATTCCTCTTTTCTGTGGGCTCTGGGGATAGGGCAGGATGACAGTTCTGAGGGAGTCGCCTGCAGGCATCATTTCTCAGAAGTTTCTGTGGTTGCAGTTTTACCTGTTGTTTCAATGCCTAGCACCAGGAGTTAAAAAGAAACCCATTCCTCTTTGAAGGCGAAAGAAGTCTTGTCTCATGCTTCTTGCAGGTTTTTATTTTGCTTCTGTCTTCAGTATGCAGAACAGAAGCCTCTGTGCAAGCTGGAGTCCCCTGGCACAGTATCGTGCCTGGCAAAGTCTTGCAGGCTTCCTGTTTGATGACTTCCACTGTAAAATCCTGAGTCTCTGCAGCCCTCAGGATGGCTGCTCTGTCGTGCTGGCAAGATTGTCTTCTGCTGCGGTCTCCATGGGTTTCACCAGTTCTGCTGCGTGTCAGACACTTCTAAGATATGCCCTTGGTGTTTTGTTGAGAGGCACGTGCACATCAGCTGAATCAGCTTGAAGTTACTAAGCCAGAGAGAGAACATATCCTTGATCCTTTCCTAGTAAGTGTCCAGCCCCCAGAAACCAGCATCTCTTTTTGACTTGTGCTGAACTTTTTCAGTTACTTACATTAGCCCCTGATCCCAGATTTTTTGGCCTGTGAAAAGTTAATTTTGTTTGTGAAAGTAAAAGAAAAACATTGCTTCATTCTGCCCCTGTTTTGCCCATGAGTGGGGGGCCCTTTACGTGCAAGGCTTCTCAGGGAAGGTAATACTCTGGCTGCTCCAGAAAGGCTTTAGGGGCCTTTCTTGCCTGGAAGAAAACTCTCTGAGAGTGTACCTTCCCCAGCTTCTCATCTCACAAGACAGAAGAACTCTTAGCTGTCTTCTGGGACATCAGTCACATTTCTTCTGTCTTAGTATCTGTAGGGCTTTCTTTTCATTAAAAATTTTATTCTTGCCTCCTCATGGTCCCTTTCCAGGATTTTGACTTACTTGCGTTCAGTATTTGTAGTGGATTTTGCATTTCCAGAGTGCCTTGAAGCTAATGATAGAATTTACTGACTTTTTTCACAATTGTTCGTGACAGATCTGGGAGCATGGTGTAAGAATTCAGTCTGATATGTTGATGTTGTTCTTTAAGATAAGCACAAGCGTCATAAACTACTGCAGCTGTTTTGGACGCATTGATGAAAAAAATGAAGCCCTTACTCTTGTCCTATTAGAAATGTTTCAAAAGCTGTTCAATGCTATCCATCCTCTGTCCCCACTAAGAGTTTTTCAGCAGTGCAATGTGTGGCTTTTCCTGCCTTCTCTGTTTATCAAACCCATCTTGTTTTTGGTTTGCCCTCTATGCCTGTACCAAACTTCTGTATTGACCAAGGGTCAGTGTCTCACACTGAGCTTCAGTATAATGATTTCAAAAGATTGGCTGTTTCTTTTCCTTGGTATGGCTTGGATTTCCTGGTGGTTTAAAGCAATGATTGTTGTGGTTGTTGTTAGTATTCCATTCATCATAAGCTAAAGTTACCGGTGCAATCATCATCTCTTTGGCCAAAGTCTAATCAAGAAATTTTACCATATTTAGTCTTAATACATCTGATATTAGGCACTGTCATCAGACAGCAACCCAGTGCGTGACTACCTTTACCCTGACAGTGGTTTTCCCAAGGCTACATCCTGAGTAACTCATTTTTCTGATTACTTCTGAAGGAACCATAAGCATCAAGACCTGATCTTTTCATTCTTGTTTGCAGCTAGTTCTGATGTATCTACTGGCTATTATCCTGCCCCTCTCCACTCTTCTCCTCTGGAGCCCCAGCAGCTATGTTTGTCCACCGTGTTGTTTTGCAGAGTTCAGGCAGTTGACCATGACTAATTTTTCAGCCACTCTACTATCACATTACACCATTAAATGTACACCAATTATTTTTTTAAGCAATTTTCTGTGGGTATAATATTAGAAGAAGAGAAAGGAGTCATTCTCTTCAAAAACACTGCTAACCACCTGTGAAGGGAAAATTCACCAGAGCACGTGGAGTTAAGGGTAAATCTGAGACTATGTGAACTAACTCCTTCTTCTTTCCAATGCATCTGGGGTCAGCAGCTCGGGTAACCCTGGCACAGAAAATTGCTTTTTGTACAGTTTTTTGGTCTTCTTTTAGACGGTATAACATGATCTGTGCAAAGTAGAGTCTGAAAGAAGGCACTGAACCTATAAATAGGATCTCTGCAGCAGTGTTCAGTGGATGGGTAATTTAAGCAGAAGACAACAAGCACAGCTGATGGGATTTGTTTGCTTCATGTCCCCGTGTTTCTGCCAGGCTGGAAAGCACAACTGCTTGTGTTTTGTAGCTGTTCATGTGCCCTCACCTTGTCACGTGAATTTGACTTCACGCATGCTGATTTCTCTGATAAAAACTACTGACATTTTTGCATTTTGCTTGTTACAGCCACCACATCTTTGTTTCATTGTGCTTGGCAGCTTTCACAAATACATTTAGCCATCTGTGGTTGTAGACCAAATACATGCCTTTTCTTCACATGCTATCATCAACACTACTGTGACTAATCTTTAGCACTGGTTCCTGCATCATTCTAAATAAACAAATGAGAGTGGTTGTAGCTTGCAGCTATCAAAATCCTTTCATGGTTTATTTAATAAGAAGTGATATGTTTTAACAGATTTGAAGAATGGAAAGAAGAGTACCAGAAAACCCCTGTTAGATTAATGGGTTGTACAGATCTCCACTGTGATCTGTTGCAAAATTAACACAGGCAGTTGGTAATGGCTTTCATTGCCATGGCAGAACAAGAGATACATCTCTAATAAACCATTTGTTAAATGATGTAGTCTAAACCTATGCTTATGTTAATCCATTGTGATCAGGGAAAGTCACTCAGTTCGGTTGAAAGAATGTACTAAGCCTGGGAAAATGGAACAGATTTGGAAATTGTTTGTAGTTAATGATGTTTGTTGATTCAGCTAGGGCATTATTACAGGCAAATTCCTCCTAACTGGCATTCAATTAGGGAAGAGTTCTGAAAGTGTTTTAATCTGATGAGATTCTTTTGGCCTTATTTCTATATTTAAAATCTTTACCTATTTTGGAGACTAAGTATTTCTTTTGGATACACAAACCCAGGCATTTACTTACAGACACAAATAGGGGGCAGAATATATGTAATACGTGTGTCAAGGAAAAAATGCTATAATATTTAAGTCATTGTCTGCTTTAAAACCTCACATGACCAAAATTTGTTTTGGACTTCAAGTTCAAAAATTAGAAGAATGCCATGAAATAATATTTTTATTATCCATCAAAGAATATATGCATTCACATTTAAGAGAGCCATTATAGAAAATTATTAATATTTAAATACATTTAAAAAGAAAAGGCAAGCTTAGAATAATCTGGTTTAGAATATGCGTTTTCTCATAGATACTTAAATCAGCCAGAAATTTGCAATCTCAGATGCCATTCTTTAAGGCTTTATCAGTGATCTAGTTTAACATGTCCCATTTGGGTCTGTACCCAGAAACAGGAGGATTTCTGACTTCAGCCCGCCTTTAATATAATTTCACCTCAAGGAGGTGGAAGGCCAGCTTTGTGCACAGGCAGCTTCTGGAGGCACTGGAATAGCAATAACAGGAATAATAGCTCAGGGCATGAGGGATGATGGCACATCTGTGGGTGAGGACACTGCTTAGTGGTGTATCTGTAGGATCGCATCCCCTGTGGGTTGACAGAGAAAAGACAGGTTAAGGGAGAGACAAACCCACATACCCGACCTTCAGAGCTTCAGACATTTATTTCCTGAAATGTGCAATCCCTGCCAAACAGGGCTTCTCAACAGCCCTTCCTGCCCATGTAATCCACCCAAGCTACACTCAGTTTTAATGTTCATTCTTTATAAACACAGATTGGTAAAAATATGTTCAATTTTTTTTTTTCCAAGTGGTTCAGATAAAGTGAATACACTGACTCCGAGACAAAACACCAATGTAAAATGAGAAATAAGATTAAGGCAGGACAAGCAAACCAGTAGGTTTGTATCAAGAAGGAAGAGTGACTACATTTGTACAAAGCCCCTGACTTCAAGGTCAGAATGACCTAAAATGAACTACCTTTTTTAACAATTTACATCAAAAGCAAGGAAGACAGCATGTAGAAGTGTTTGCTGGGGACATTTCATACAGCCACCATATGTCACAGCACTGACAGGGAAAGATGGAGACATCCCTTTAGGGCACAGGAGAGATGGGGCTTTCCTGGCATGCAAGAAAAGGATTATATGAAAATCTACGTGTGTTTTGTAACCCAAAAAGAAATAATACTGTGGAACTTTTAAAGTACTGGTTGCATGCTTTTCCAGCAGTGGATTATGACCTTCAGACTCTACATGACAGTGGGTGCAATTTGGTTTCCATCAAATTGAATAGCAGACATATCTAATGGCCTCAAACAATATTTGGATGTAAGAAGCAGTATCTTGGTTGTTTCTGAATTAGGTTTGTGTGTATTGGCTGACATTTGGGAACTGATGTCCAACAAGCTGATAGCTCTGGGGCCTGCTATCTGCACGTCAGCTGAAACAGAAGAAGATCATCCCAGCGGCCCATACAAAGGGGTGCTGAACACTGCTACCTGCTGTCCACACGCTGTCACCACAGAAAACAGTACGGGTGGAACTGTGGGTCACACACAGTGCCAGAGCTAAGAGTGTCTAGTGGCAAAGAAGCTGTTTGAGAAATGCAGTGCAAATGATTTAAGTACTTTTTCCTCTTGCATTGTCATCTAATTTTAAGAATCCAGTGGTGGCACACCCCAGCAGTAGGAAAGGTTAAACACTGACTCAGTGCTACAATGACTGCAGGATTCATGTGATTTGAATGTAACTCGGTCTATAATACACATCTGCACACCTGGTTCAGTATATACTGAACTATTGGAGTATATTCAGTCTAGGTAAGCTACATTTCAGTCCATCCAGAAGCAAAACTGACAAAGTTTCTTGTTATGTAGCCACACCAGGCAGTTCATTAATCTGTCTGGCTGGTTCCTAAGGTGAGAAGTTGTAAAGCACTGGCTTTACCATATGAAATCTAAAGCAACCCAGACCTGGGAGAGCTGCTCTCAGTGCAATCCTTCGGGGGCTTGTGCCAGAGAGCTGTGAGAGCATCTTCAAATCATGAGAGGGAATTGCAAGAAAAGGATGTACTCTGAATAATTTTCTTCTAAGTTCTTAGCAACTTTGCCAGCACTCAGATAATCTGGTCATATTCAGGTGCACAATCTTTCTTTTGGACTGTTTTAAGGGAAGTGAAAGATTTTTTAGAGTTGGCCTCTATGGGGTGTTAAACTGCCAAAAGCTACAAGCTGTATTTGCAGTGGATTTGTGAAGGCACATATACTTTGGAATAGATTTGGAATTGTAATTTGATGGACTGATCATTTTAATGTTTTTTATTGTTAACATCTGGACTAAATTTAAGTTTGCATTTCGGTTTCTAAATATTAAGAGTCTGCTTTAGAGAGCAACACCTACTGTTTTCAGTCTTTCACATCACTCAGCTTCCTAAAATCTTACCTCTTTCATTTGGGATCCTGTCTCTTGGCTCTCAGCTTTTCAGTGTCAGTCTGCATTTCATTTTCATATTAAAAAAAAATCTTTTTATCAGGTCTTCCACCAAGATCGAATGCCTTTTTACTAAACTCACAGGCATATTTTGAACTACTATTTTAAATCTAGACATGCTTATAGCTGCTGTCTACTATTCATCTGTGTAGAAGAAAATAAAAATCAACATTTCCAAATGTGTGCATATGGTGATAGCAGATCCTACAGAGGTTTAAAAATCATTGTAGGCTATTGATTTTCTCACAACAGAAAAGTAGTATGTTAGCAAGCACAATTCAGCATTATAAAATAATGCAAATGGATGCACAATAAGCTTTTTAATTTTTCTCCTTGGCACAGAAAATGCATTTTTCTAGTGTGCAAGGCCTGGGATACAAGCCTTGTTACCTGCCATCTTTCCTAAGAAAGAGATGTATCTCCACACCATGTGCAACACCAATTCTCCTGCTGAGGGTGGAGGTTAGCACCATTCTCTGCCTTCTTACGGTGAGAATATGAAGCTCATTTGAAAGCTCCTTGAGTGTTGCTCTTTCAGCACACCAGATCTCAGTCTCTGTGGGGCTCCCCTGACAAAGTATCCTGCGATGTTCTTACCCAGATATTCCTCCATAACCATGACAAAGTGGCACTCTGAAAATTCACTTCTTTTCTTTTCTCAGCTTTCTGTTCCTTCCGACAGTCCCAATGCAGACATACTTTTCATGTCAACATTATGAAAACATTTTGCAAAATGTTCTGTTTTCGTTAATGAGTGAAAAAGAAGTTATGATTTCCCCTTCATCAAGCAATGTATGTGCTGCCTTAAATCACAATTTGATAGATCTCTGAATGACATGAGTAATTAACAGCCCCTTATAGGAGCTTTGTGATAACCAGTAACATCAAAGGGTAGGAATAAACCAGAAAACAAACCAATAATTAAACCAATAAATCTTTTAAACATAAGTGGATTAAAAGCTCCTTTGAAAATAAGCATGTGCACTAGCCAACATCTAAATGATGGACTTTGTCCAAGAAACTCATATGATGCTGAACAGAAGATGCAACAAATGTCCATCACACAATGGGATTAGTCTTGGTGGTTTATGTGATAAGAAATAAATATTCTGCCTGGCAAACATTCAGTAGCAAAATGCCCCTGTGGTTTGAAACCACGCTGGTCAGGAGTGCAGATCAGTAAGAGCAGGTCTGCAGAGCAGAACAGCTGCTGAAGACCTGACATCCTTATTATGCATTTTTCGTGATTTTATTTGGACTCATCTGAACTTGTCCAGTGTGGTGAATCTGAGGTGCTGTTGGGAGTATTGTGGATGCACTGCTGGAGGATATCTTCCAGCTGGTTTATACAGTTTGTGTACTTGGACACCGCTACATGGAGTAAACATGAGGGCAGCAGGGACTACAATTCGGTTCAATTCAAATCTTATCTCCCCATCTGAGCTAAAACAAGAGCATAGATATGCTCTTCAGTGAGAAATAAGGGTAGAAAAAAATGCCCTTAAGTACTTGCTGCTCTCAGGATGTCTTACTGTGCATCACACTTTCTCATTTTGGGGTTAGAGCTGTGGCCTTGGTTACCTCTATTGCTTGGGTCATGCAGGGGGAAGTACAAGGTTTTGTTATCAGGACTGGGCTCAAGGTAAATTGCATTCTACTGCCACATGGCTGAAATACAGGGATTAGCCCACAGCCAGCCCCTGGTGAAGGGTGCACTATCATGCCCTGGACAGAGGCATGGCCAGTCACCACTGCACTGCACAGGGGCTGGCTGAGATGTGCTGCATCTATAGACAAAGTGAATTTGCAGTCATTTCCATGACAGAGCTGAAAGCCTGTCAGGAAGCATCATATATGTATCAGTATTCCGTAAAACCCTGAAACAACGTGGCAGGACTTTGTTTTGATATACTTGAATTTAACAGTGCAAACTTTACGTTTTTTTAGAAAGGATATTATGGTATTGATATTCCAAAGTTGATATTGTATCTGGGAGTAAAACTATATGTGTTATAAAAGACTCGAATGACTGGATAAATATTGCTAAGTACCTCTTCGAGAATGAAGTGCAGAGCTGGAGTACACCCACACATAAATAAAAATGCTGTCTGCTGGGAGTTCTTTATTGTGTTTAGCAGAGAGCTATAAATGCACATTTGAATAGGGATTTGTGTGGATCTTTGTACAGAAATCAGAGTCTCACAAACTCAGTTCACTCTTGGATACTTGAATACATTCAAATAATTTTCTTACAGTCTTGTGCAAAAAAGGAAATTGAAAATCTTCAGCTATCTTTCTAAGGATAGTCCACAATGATTATGGGTTTTGAGTCCAGGAATGGCTACAGCCATGATTTCAAAACAAAAACAACCGTGTCACTTTACTAGGCTCCAACACATGCAGCACAGTTGCAGCCAAAGGTGTTATTTTGGTATGTTTTGTCAAAAGAGATCTAGATATATTCAGGACAAAACTTTGCCAACAAATGAGCCATTTCAAGACACAGACTTGGCATGTAGCCTACCCAGCTCGCAGTTGTGAGTCACGTATTACAGAGATAATCTGTGAGAGTTTCTTTGTGAGCCAAATGCGCTTTCCAAACCTTCCTGCAGCAGCTCTAGAGCTTGTGGGCTTTGAGAAGTAATTTTAGGATGGTCCCAAGGAGTCTAGTTGAAAATAAATCTGTCTGAAAACAATAAATGAGATTGTTTAGTTATGTTTTCCACTGTGTTTCTTTTTTCCTCCATCAGTGAAAATTTGCAGACTGTTCCTGCAGTGTATTCTCTACAAGTCATTTTGCAGTTTGGTGCTTGTTTCTTCTGTTTGCTGCTTCTCTGGCTTTGATATTTCTTTCACGAAAGTCCACAGAATTTCAATATCAAGCACAACAAAGCAACTATTTAAAGCGCAGATTTTTCCCTCATTGTCTTTGTTCAAAGTATGGCCAAATATCAAGATGAGTTTGCAGATCTAATTTTTCTTCCTTCAGTTCAAAGTCTAAACTTTCTTAAAATGTACATGCTTACACTGACACTTGTCTTACTAAGTTTGCTTTTGATCAGCCAGTGCTAATATACAGACTATGACACAACTTATCATAATTTTATTCAGCAACTAGAATTGGCAGTTTAGGAGAGAAAAGAGAAGGATTTATACCTTGTAAAAATATCTATCCTGTATTATTTTATGTGCATTTCCTAGAGGAGGAATAGGAAATGGGAGAAAAAGAATGAAGAAAAATGTTCGTGACTGCTTGAAATACTGTAGCAGATCAAGATGTATCAGCTCTAAAATAAAAATACCCTAATATAAATCTGCTCTCTTTTAGCTCTATTCATGGTTGTGTGTGGTTTTCTGGCAGACACCTCAATTGTTTAGACCTGGTTTTGGTGATCCCATATATGCGGGGTCAGTGTAAGAAATAATATAGCTGATGACCAGGCATTCAGGGGTACCTTGAATTATTAGAAAGTATTAGGAAATAAAATGCTTTTAAAACCATGAAATCATAAGTGCTTATCACAGAAATTTGTTTATACTAAATTAAACTTTTCTAAGCCTTTCAGATTAAAACAAGGGTAGATTCATTCCTAATTCTTGCTTTAAACTTCCTTGAAACTCGAAAGTGTATGACACAGCTGATGGGGAAAAAAAGGCAGTATCCCCTTGCTGAATTTTTCAAATTGACTATGTAAATTTATTAAACTGATTGGAAGCCACGATGGGAAAGCGGTGTGGGGACCAAGTGTCCTTTCAGTCACTGTTCAGAGCCCACAGGATGGATGGTGAGTGGCAGCTCAGGAGAGGAGGCTCGGTACTCTGGTAGCATGGTGATGAGCCAAGGCTGGTTTTGGCACGCTCGAGGGTGCTGGGCACAAACCTTTACTAGGCAGACTAAGAAGACTTTTGGCAGTCTTGGCAGGTCCTAGAAGATGTTGCAAATGACAAGGAGCAAAAATGCTCCCTGGGAAGTCAGAGGAGGGAGGAGTAAGCAGTCAGTTCCTTTGGTAAAATGAACTGAAACAGGATATGGGCTCTCCTGCACTTCCTATTGACTGCTCTGTGATGCCTCAGTTTTGAGAATAAGATTTCCTGATGTTGCTCTGAGGTCAGGAGCGGGGGGGTGCAGAACACCTTTCCCAGGGGTGTGCACCATTCCCAGGGACCAGCTCAGCCTCTCCTCAGCACCTCCCAGTGGGCTGCCGCCCAGCTTCAGTGCATGTTGCTTTGTCCTCCATCCTCTGACCCCTCAGAGATAAGCAGTTCAGCAACCTTGCAGATTTTCTGTTCTGGGTTATGCTACAAGTTCTTTTGGTAACTACAGACTCATGTATGAACGCATGTTTTCCTGCATGTGAAAAAAATGACTGGGAATGCGCTAAACCCTCTTGTATTGATCTGCAATTTCCATGGTCTCAAGGGTGTTGTATTGGCAGACACAGTCCCTACCCCTGACCCATGGAGGGCTGGGCAAAAAAATGAGCTGGGCATCAACAGATCAGTGGGGAGAAAGGAGTGCTCCATGAGGAGCCTGCTGAAGTCCCTGCTGCTGAGCAGATGGCTCTTGTGTTTCAGCCCAGCTGGAGTTTTTCCATTCCCATGGCTCCATTTTTATATAGAAGAAATTGTAATAATAAGGCCTTGAGTTTGTAAAGGCACGGATCACCAGTACACATAGCAGAGAGGGTTTTTTCTGCTGTGCCTGAGTGTGGTTTTGCTGCATGGTGGTAGTCGTGCTCTGCAGTACATCTGATCTGGGAAAGGTGTGGGGTATTTGTGCACACTGTAGGAGATGCAGGTGAATGAATGCAGCTATGAATCAGGTATCTCTATGGTTCCCCTCTAATCTTTCAGGTGGAGATAGGCCTCTTTCACTAGATACAAAAACAGGGAAACCAAATGCAAACCATAAGATCCAAGAGCAAAACTTTTGCCACATCAGGGAAAGCACCTCCATGGTATCAGCAGGGTGAAACCCACTTCAGGCGGCATTACACAGGGATGTGCGCTGAATACAATCAGAAACACTTAGAATTATGCTTGGCCTTGTCAGCCAAGGCGGCTCCGCAGGGTCCCGTGGGTGCCTGGCAGATGCTGAGGCCCAGTGAGGATTACGCTGCCTGATGTGGCTGTGCGGTGTCAGCAGCAGCTGAGCAGTGTCCGTCCCCGTCAGGGTACCTGGCTCTTTCCATCCCTGAAGTGCCAGCCAAAGCCTCGAGCATAGATGCCTTTCTAGAAAGGCAATCAAGCCTGCGTGTGCACAAGGGTAATGTTCTCTGTCTCTGACCTTTTCAAACTCCCAGGAGAGATGAAAAGAATTGAATCCCTGCCAGGGGAAGGGTTTAAATTGACATGACAATTCTGGGATTAAGCAGCTGTCTGCCAGTGCTCTTGGTAACCTAAACTGCATCTTCTTCCATTCATTTTCTTGTTCTGGGTCCTTTAGGATTGCTGTTAGGAAAAAGTTTAAATTAGCTTTGTTTTCGTCCTTTATAAAAGCTACTGTTTCTTCAATGTTTGCACTCATCTAAATGGATAAAATCAATATTTCTGTACAACTAGGACAATTCCAAAAGAGAGAGAGAGGGGAAAGATTAATTTCTGTGTCTCCTGAGGTGTACGGACCCCAATGTCCTTTGCTGAGACAGCCAGTGAGGAGTTATCACTCTGCTGGGGAAGCAGATCCCTGCAGAAGGACTGGGGTTAAAGCCAGACACCTGCAAGGAAACTCGGTGCCTGAGCCAGAGCCACGGCTCATGGTCATGTTGTGCCTTGTCCTCCTTGTGTCTAGTGGTGATTTAGCAAGGAAGAGAAGCACACGTGAACGATGAGCACGTGCTGTGTACTGCTTGCAGGTTTTAGTGTGCTTGCTACAGAATTAGAAGATCTGTCCTCTTGCTGAACTCTGATTTGCATGTCAGATTGCAGGCTCTATTTCCTTCTTTATTTCAATAGTAGAGATGCCACAAAGAAGTCTAGTTTAGAATAAAGTGGTTTATTTCCTTTGTTTTGCTTAAGAAATGCTAAGAATCTGTGATCAAGTACGATTTTTCTTTTTTAATGCTTTTATTTCAATGTTTTTGTTTTTGCTTATGTGTTGATTTTTTTTTCAAGCTATGAATATGAAATGCAGTTGATCAACCTTTTCTGAACCGCTTTTACATTTTCCATTGATAAACAAAAACCCCCACAAAGAAACAGCATGGTATGGTACCTTGTGCAATAGCCATGTACCAGCACGTATCTATCACCAGCTGCCTTCGTTTCTCCCCCTGTGAAACGATACATGACTGTAACTCTTATGAAAGTTTGAAAACCTCGAAGTGGTAGGGGGCCCAGCTGTAGTAATGGCAGATGGTGTGTGGTTTGTCAACACAAGTAACTTGGATACTGATGCCTGTATTGCACATGTTGCCTGGGAAACCTATGTACAGCTTGATGGGTTTGTAAAACGCACTACGCTGACAGAGTACGGCTCTGGATACAAGCAAAAAGAACAGATTTCCTACCAGCCCTCAGCCAAGGTGAGAAGTAACTGGGATACCAGGGCACATCGTGATGAGCAGAGTCACACCCATGTGCAAGTTGGTGTTTCTGGTGTGCAGCTTGGACTCTGTGGACTGTCCCTTTTATAACAGGCAATCGCTTACGGATAATTTTCTTCATGAGTGCTGAATGCAACACATGATTAGACATGGCAGGTGAATGCCAGGTGTGGAATTAAGGCCTGAGCTTTCCTGACTTTCATTTTAATGCTTGTATTATCAGATGCTGGGAAGGTTTGGAAGTGCTCTTGGCACAGGCAGCTGAACACCTTGGCTGGCACAGGGAGCAGCTGTCCTGCTGGGAGCCCATGTGCTGTGCCGAGCTAGGAGGCAAGGCTAGGGATACTCACTGCCAAAAACTGGCCCCTGCTACAGCATTGCCAGTCAGGGAAAGGTCTTGATGTAGCGCTGTTGAGAACGAAATGTTAATTTTAACATTTCTGTTATTTATTTTTTTCCTTGGTCAAACAATCAATCAGTTGCTGTAGGGAGCAAACAGGAAAGAATAGGTAAGAGGTGAATGGGACTGTTCCTTGTGGGGTAGTGCTGATACACTTGGTTTTCCATTTTTCAGATCTCTGAATATGTCAAATATGCAACTACGCAAAGATGTCAAAAATATCATTAGGAAGAAAAACCCAATAAAATAGACTCTATGTTAAATCAAACTCAAAATATTAAGCTCTATTTTTATATTTCTGTAGCTTTAACCAATTCTCCCACTCACCCCAGTAAAGAGAAGGCCACGGAGAGCTACCTCTCTGCCCATCACAGACTTAGGTTTCCTTCTGAAAATGTTCTGTGCCATTGCTCATCCATATGTAATCAGGTTTATCATGGGGTAAAAAGGTGTTTCATGGTATTTAAGTGTACAAACACTTTTTAAAAACATGTAGTTTGAGAGTGGTGGGTGCTCTTGGTAAATATATGAGCTGTATTGATTATCAGTCCGGATATTTTTAAAAATTGCACCCTTTATTTCCTCAAAAAAATATTTTAGAATGACAGAGCTTTCAAAGCTTTTTTCGAAACAGTATTTCTTACTGATTTTGTTTGGCCAGTGAGCTGCAATCAATTATTAACAGTACTTCTAGTGGGATGTGTATTTGGACATGAGTCTTTAGCTCGTCAAAGCAAACAGAACCAGGAAAAGACATTCCAACAAATTACAATTCCCTGAAAGTAGTGCTTTGCTATAAAAAAACACGCCTTAAATTTAAAGCTGACTTGGAGCAGCCTGTTTCAGGTCACGACAGCATATCATCAAGGCTTCAGGTGCTGAAATGTATTATTAAAAAAAAATTGAAGTAGTGTTACAATGTTTTGACGAGCTCGAAATGAACCACCCTTCTTGCATTTCTGCTTGGAAATATTTTCTGAAAGTGGGACTTTTCACAAAAACGAAATTCCAGACCTTGTTTATCTCTAAACACGAGCCATCCTGCATACACAGAGTGACTGATAATCAGATTTGTTAGCTATGTAAAATGCTGTATCTTCTAGGTGGCTCTTCTGCAGTTGCTTCCTCTAAGGGAACAATACATTTTCATGTTGTTTTGTTACTGTGACAGTTTTATTCTAATTATAACTGTCAGATTCAGGTTCTTGATGGCTTTGGAACTACTAATTTTAATCAGAACTGAGCACACTGAGACCATGTCACAGACTAAATAGTCAACCGTGCTTCTATGCACTGTGGTCAGAGGACATGAGGATGTTTAAATCAGGGGAATTACCCAAAGAGCAAATATGATCTGTTATTTTTAGAGACAAAAAGATACAAACTCAAGGGGGTAAATGTAGAGGTATACAGGCTGGTAGCTGTCATAATTTAGGAGTCACAGTTGTTTAAAATTGCAGGTTTTCGATGGCAAACCTCAGCTGTTGCTACAGCTATTATTGTTATCATTATAATTATTTTACCAAACCAGGCAGTATTTTAGGCTAACAAAAGCTTTCCAACTCTTTGTTTTCTCATTGCACCTGTATGGTGCCCTCTGCACCTGCTGAGTTGAAATCCTGCTTTAAAACCTGCTGTAGTAGGAAACAAGGATCTTTGACAGAGGAAGAGAAGTGCCTTGGAGAGGATGGCAGCACATCTTGAGATCTAAATAAGCTGAAGCACCTGCTGAACCCTTAAGGACTGTGTTAATCAAAACTCAACCAACCAGACCCAGAGGGGCAGGGTCAGCTGTGGAGAAGAGGCCTGGGCATTGTACTGGTAATTGCAGCTCTGAATGGGGACAGTGCAATTGCAGCAGGCCAGGTAACTGCGGGCTCTAAGGATGCTGCCAGGAAGAATGTCCCTGTTCCCCAGGCCCCTCTGCTTCCCATCAGCACTGGTGGCTCTGCCCGAACCTTGTGCTAGGGCTATTCTTCATCACTTAACCCCAGGAACACGGCTTTCATCTGTTGATCAGTGATAATCTTGGCAACATTTAAAACTATGACCTGCAAGTCAGCTCATCACTGACATAGTAGCTCATGACCAGGTAGTTCTAGGTAGGATGCCCACTGTACCTCTTAATTTTAAGGCACTTCAAGAGAAGAGCTTAAAATATGTACATTGCTAATGAAGGATTGAAGCCCTAATTAATGTTGTTACGCTGATGTGTTTGTTCTCCATTTCTACCCATTTGTCTCTGAACCTTGGCTGCATACTGGAAAGCTTCAGATCTATTCCATTGCAAATAATAGACTAAAGTACCATAAATTTTTGTCTAATCTGTTTCCCAATTGACGAATTGGATTTAGTTTTATAGAAATACCAGCTGACACCTTCAGTTTCAAAAGCAGTTACATATAAGTGTGAAAATCACTCCCTCTTCCCTGCCCAGTGACATAAGTTCCTTTACAAAGACTGTTGTTTGGATAAAGCTCTGTTCACATTTTTAGGGGTTTTCCCTTCTTAAATTATGAAAGAAGAAAATAATTTAGACTTTTTGTGGTATTTAACTGCAGCAATGTTTTTATATGCCAACCATTAATATAAAACCTTTACAAAAAAGACTCAACCTCATAATTATTGTTCAATGAAGATGGTAAGTAAAAATGGATAATTGAACTTAAAAGCTTTATATTGAAGTTGAAGAAAGAATTATGTTGTATAAATTTGGCTCACAGAAGAGCGATTTTATATGATTACAAAATGGTTGGTATGAAAACAACCAGCTGAGGAAACAGTCTACATCACCAATGAGCTGTATTGGAATAAGTTGTTGAGGTGGTGAAGCATCATTGACAGCCACTTGTGAGCAAATACAGCTAAGGGGAGAGTTTGCTCATCCATAAACTTCTACCATCCCTTGAAGAGTCCGTAGGGTGACCAGGATGATGAGTGAATCTGGAGGAACGCAGACCAAAACAAATTTTTTTACACCTTTTACCATATTTACAGAATCTAAAACTAAAAAAAAGGAGCATTGGATGGTCCCATCCTTTCCTTTTCTAATATAGAACGACTTGTCTCATTTAAGAGACATTTACTAGCCTGTCACTCTTCCTTTAAGCACCTTGTAGCTAAAGTAATTTCTATAAATAATGGAATTGAAGGTATTGATTACTGTCAAATTGCAGTAGTTTTGCATAATATGGTATTGGCAGCTGAGCTGTGATAAAATTGCATATTGTATTCTAGTTGAGTGGACAGAGGCCAGACTTATCCCCAGTGCCAGCGTGGCCAGCAGGTACTGCTGCCACCCACAGGGAAACCTCACTTGGCTGTTCAAGCAGGTCTTCACAGTGTTTGACTTGATACCAAGCAGAGCTCCTTATAAAATTGGGTTTGAAAAGATGGCCCTGAGACAGTAGGACATCCTTGTACGGCTTGCTGAAAAGCAGAAAGTTAAGGCTGACTACACATATATGGAAAAGATGTAGATTCCTGAAAATGAGAGGTAACATTTATTCTTTTTTCCTGAAGGAGTCTTCTTCCATCCGCTTATCATTCAGTAACACTCAAAATTATTTTTAGGTTGCAATTTGTACCTCTGATGGAAGGTGTCAGATAATGTTCTAAACTTGAGCACTGGTCTGACCCACAAGGTATCCTTGAAAGTGTTTTTTCTATGTAAATGAAAAAATTGGTTCTCCTTTTCCAGAGTTCTAATGAAATTAATCCATTGCTACAGGGATTTATTAGGCTGTTAATTAGCTTCTTACAAATGTTGCAATTCATTTACATTCCTGATTATGACACTTCCTTGTGTGCCTCTTGAACTTCTGTAATTCTATAATTGCTTGGCTAAATAGTTAGGACTGAGAGCCCCACCACATGTTCATTATGCATCCGAATTTTTCCTTCTCCTAATTTTGAGACATGAGAACATCAAGGATACAGGACAAGGCTGTATATATAGAGTATCTTCCTTCCAAATATGCCAAGAGTAATTGTTCCAATATGAAGAAGAAATGGTTTGGGGTGCTTTAATTATGCTTTACCAAAAACAAACCCCCAAACCATAGGGTAAATGTGTAGAAAAAAATAAAAGCATATGCCAGTGCAGACATTGCTGCACAAGGACCTTTGAAATTACAAATCTGAGAACACAATCCTGGAAACGTCTCTGCAGACAGTAAAAGAGAGCAAATATTAGTGCTGTAAGAAATACGTCAAAGTGATTCAGTGTTCAGTTGTGATTCTTAGCACAATGCAATTAGCTCTAAATTGTTCATGTAAACAGTTAAACTCTTGCATATTCTCTGCTGGCAAAACTAACTTTTAAGACCAACACGAAAATGGTAATTACACTGACATTTAGCACAGTTTTCCTATCTTCACAGACTTCCATCACCGCCTTTGCTGCTTTATTAAAAAGTTGAAGAATTGAAAGGGCTGTTGTCAGCAGAGAAAAAAGAAAATGAAAAAAAGCCCAATAAGATACTTCAAGCAGAAACACACAATGCAAAGCAAGTGCTCCTATCCATCATATCCATTAGGATCTCATGGCATATTCTGTCACCAGTGGTAATCAGGGTCTTGATTACACCATTAAAATGTCATCTGTCTTCTCTTTTAGTGAAAAGTGGAAAAAAATATTAGCTATTTGTTCCATCAAATTGGACACCCTCTGTATTTTGCACATACTCTTCTTGAATGCGTCTTTTAAATAAATTCACTTCTGGATGCAGGAACCATCAACTTGCATTCTTGCAGTTGTTATTTTCATGTAACTTTTAATCAGGAAACTGCATCAGATTTTCCACCACAATTTAAAGCCACTCCTCCTATAAGTTTTCAAGTACTCTGCATCTTTTGAAAGGTATTCAGACAGTTTTTTCAGAAGTTGTGTTTAGAGACAATAGCTATCTTAATCATCATTTGACTGGTGCAGTTATCAAAATCATTGTCACTAATAAATACCAGTTTACTGAGCTGACAGAAATACCATGAAGTGTTTGATGTTGTCCTGTTTTCAGCTAGGATGGAGTTAATTTTCTTCCTAGTAGCCGGCTGTGTTTTGGATTTGGTATGAAACTAATGTTGGCAACAACATGATGTTTTGGTTGTTGCTAAGTAGTACCTTTTTTTTTGTTTCTCCTCCCCATCCTGGGAGGGAATGAGTGAGTGGCTGCCTGGTACTGAGTTGCTGGCTGGGGTTAAACATGACAGGTGTTTTTTTATGTACTTGAAGTAATTTAGTGTAAATACAGTACCTCACAATGTACTAATGGAAAACTTTCGCAATATCTACTAAGAAAAATAAGAGAGCTGAATTTTGGGAAAAAAAGATGGACTTATTGTGAAGTGACCCTCTTTTTAAGTGGAGCGTATTTAAGATACCAAAACAAATAGCTGAACTGGTTAGGAAAAAATAAGACAAATTAAATATAATCCTTTATTTGTTTTAGAGATCCATGTCTTTGTCCTCATTCTTGAGTGTCTGAGTACATATGCAGAGGAATAGGTTTCACTCGAATATAAGCACTGATGCTGTAGATCTGTACCAGTGACAGCCAAATAACTGTAACTATATCAGTGCTCCATGGATTTAGGGCTAGGACTCACGAGTGCCTGTGTGCTCCTAGGGCTGCTCCCGAGCTAATTGTGGTGAAGAGGTACTCAGAGGCTCCTGGGGTCAGGTTGCTTGTAACAAATCTTTCACATTCATGTTGGGATGAGGACATAATTCTGTAGTGATTATTGGCTTAGAATTTTGTGGTGGTAATTGAATTGCTTGTATCTTTGGGGTATAAATGAGGACATCGATGCCGTTCCTTTCTATAGGTCTATCTGTAGTATGTGAGAGCAATCTAAAATTTCTTGCTGAGGTCTTAGTGGTATTCTTCATGTACTAATGGAGAGAGAGATTGCACCCTTGATAGTTGTGTCACTGTCACAGATGTTCATTCTTCACAAGGTGTTATTGACTTGATCTAGGTTAGACTCTGTATCACCTCCAATTGTAATTTAAACTCTAGCAGTTTCTGACTCTTATGTCACTTTTCTGTTAGGTTATTGCTATATATTGGGTTTTAAATAATCTTTTTAAAAATAGATTCATATTGAACTGTCTTTACCAAGCCTCCCGCATCCAGTCTGTTTTTAATATGAAACACCTATGCATTGATGCTGGTGATGGTGCTGACTTTTAGGTCTTTCAAAGAAGATTGGTAACCATCCTTATGTTCTTTAAGCATTTTAAATGTTTGATTAAATGGGTGCTGATAACCAGAACAAGACAAGTGCCAGTTTGTCTGCTAGTAATTCACCAAGGACATTGGGTTATTTGAAGAAATCAATACCTCAATTTATATGACTGAAGGCGCTGAGAAAAAGGTGAGGTGCCACTGAATAGTTGCACAACTGAATAGCAATAAAAACACTAAAAATCAAGACAAAACCAGTTAATCTCAGGAATCTTAATACCATGTCTGACTATCACAACTTAGTCTGTTGACATTGGTTTTATTGATCTATTTAGTATTAAAATATTTAGAGAATGCTCTGTGGCAACATGCAACATACTTGTACTTTTGCCTATTACTAGAGTAATTTGCAGTCTTTATTCAGAAGACAGGTGGGTTCAAATATGTAGAAGACAGATGGAACTATTTACTGAGATTTCCAATTAAATACTTCCATGAATTCAAATTCAGCATAACACCACATGACCAGCCCTCACCTCATGGCTTATGCTGCCCTGCCACAAACATACACTTAAAGGCCGAAATTTGCAGACCAGCTGCAACTCTTGTTGAAGTCAATGAAGGCTATGGTGGTTTAGCACCACTCAGATTCATAATCATTCCTGGCCCTGAGAAAATAATGTTCAATGGAGAAACTACAAATTAGGACAAATCTACAGGTTCTTGCTACGAATTGAATTAATGATCCTTCAGTCTAAATACAGTACAGTAAATAAAGAATTGCTCTGCTACTGAGATAAGAGATGGAGCTTAGATTAATGTTACTTTGGCAGAAAGACTGAATTCAATGTAACTGTTACTCAATGATTTGTTAAATACAGATTCAAGTGTATTCTTTTTATGCAAAAATCCAGCCTATGTTTATAACAGCATTCAAATATAGTTCTTAAGCTTTCCTCTGAGAACACCATTTCAGAGGTCTTGCAGTTCAAACTTTCATTGATAAAAATAAGGGTCAACTTGGGCTGTCACAATATAGGTTCAAATCTCTTTGATCCAGTTCAGTTTGCTCTGAGTGGATATAAAGAGCAAACCAAGCCACAGTAATAGCACAATGTAAAAACATCTTAATCATGGCTATGGCTTATTTATTTCATGGCTGCAGCTGGTGTTGCATACCTATGTATACAAAGTTAAAACCTTTACGTCAACTTTTCTATAGTTGAAATAGTTTCTAAAGAACTATTTAAATAAATGGATCTGGCCTGAAAAACACCACATTATTTATCAATCTTCCACTTCGACTGCTAATGAAAGACAACTTTGTTTCTTTTTAAAATACAGAAATTGAACTGCCTTGGGTCAAACAAAGGGAAAGACCAGTTTCTTCCCCCATCTTGGAGGATGGCACCATTGACCCTCAGACCAGCATTTAAGATGTGAGATGATTTCTGCATCACATTTTGCTCATTGTTCTGTTCTCTCATGGTAATTCCTTCTGCTTGCAGCTGAGTCCCAGGCTAACTGAACTCACCACTGTGCAAACCCACACACCAGTGCTGTCTGCCAGGGCCTGTTCGCTCCACACATCCCAAACCCTGAGCCCAGGGTCGCAGTCCTGAGCCTAGGCTGAAGGGAAGGGTGTGAACTTGGCCTCCGCAGGAGGCAATGTGGGCAAGCAGAACATGGTCTGCTGGTCATTAGGAGCAATCACAGGCTATATATTGCACTTAAATATATGCAAAAGTTGCTACCCAAGAGAGCTCTGAGGTCCAAACCAGTTTTTCAGTATTGGCTGTATTTCAGATCTTTTATTGGGGAGAAAATTAAAGGAAATAAAAGAACTGGATTTCTTTGACTGAAAATACAATGCTGAAAATAAGAAAGGAGTTTACAAATCTAATTATGAATATTATTACTATCATTTTATTTCCCTGTGTTATTAAACAGCTGTCACATTTCCTGTGTTTGGCTACACTGAAATGTGTCTTGCTTTTTGCAGACATGCTGTTTGCAGAGCTATGCTGCTCTCACATTAGAACTGAAACTCTGCCACCAAATTGAGCTTCAGTACGTATTTATTATTAATACAGAGAATCCTGTAATGTTGTGTGCTTGCTGAATTAAAGGCAAAATCAAAGGCACTTTAGCTGTCAAGACCTTAGTTCAGAGTTCTCAGTTTATCCTGCAGTGGATGACAATGTGTCATTGACTTCTGCAATGGAGCAGGCAGCTGCCTTCATTACCAGTCTGGCAACTTCATAGCTGTGCTCAGTGGCAAATCTAATGCTGGTTCAAACCCTATCTTGTGCTTCCCATGGTAGGCATGTTGTTTTACACTGCTCCATCACTGAACATTACACAGGAAAATATACCTGTATTTTCAACTACCTCCACTTCAAGTGTCCATAAAAGAACAAAGGAGGTATCCTCTTCTTCAAGGGCCAAGAGATGGATTTCCTGGTCCACTAAGGAGATGAGAGACTCCTAAAGCTGCTGGAAACACCTAGCCAAGAGTGCCCATGTGTACCAGCAAACGGGCCCAAGCAGTCAAGCTGGTACATGTGTGGTAGGAGGGGCCTACGGTAGGATTGTCACCTCAGCTGGACTCTCTCAGCCAAGTGCGTTAGCTCCTGTCCTGCATCTCTTCATTTGCTTGTCCTGAACCTCTGCAAGGTAATCTATGTCCAGTGCCAGAGTATTCTGAAGATACCCAGTGTTGTGTTCAAATGACTGGCCATCCTTCATCCTTATGTCAGCTGGTTCAAGGCTTCAGAAATGCTCACAGGAAATGCTGGACAAAGGGATGGTTTGGGTTGCACATGCTGTACCTGGTGCTAGTGGAATGGTTGAATGATTATAGCAGGTGCACATCCTGTGTCAGACCTGAGTTTGAATCCAGACCCATATGTGACTTCAAAAGTGAGATTTTTGCCCCAGTTCCCATTATTATCTTCCATCTTATTCTACTAGTTTCAGTCAGGATTTTGAAAAGGACTTTTCCGGGAAGGCTTCCTTCCAGCTCTGCATGCATAATCTTCTGCATTTTGGTTCATTTGAGCTATGCTTATACTATATATCATCACAGTAGAATGGGTAATTAAAAACAAAATTAATTTCTTGCTAATTGAATGTTTTCTGAGTAATTCACAAACCTGGATGATTACCAACAGCAGGCAAATAAGCAGGCAAATATTTAGAACTGTTAACCAGCATCTAAAAGCCTCAGAAATAATTGTCTGGATTTACATAACTTCTGGTCCATCTGTGTAACACAATAAACATCACTGACTTCAGTCGGGAAGGGCACGAAGGCCTGCTCCTTAGGAGGGAAGGGTTTCATGTTTAGGAGATGCTCTCTGGGCTTTCCTCTGATTGCTTCTATTGTGGGGTGGAATTCTGCTCTAAATCTGCTTTTGAGGAGCTGCATGTGTAGCTCAGCAAAGGCCCTCCCTGCTCCACTGCCAGCAGGAGGCAAAGGAGGGAATGTAATAACACCTCAGTCTTCCTCTTGAGAGGACATCTGAGGGGCTGGGGAAAAATGTAGCAAGGTGCACATGTTCACCATCTGGAGATCAGACTCCAGGCTTGCAAAAGGGCCTGGATTCCTTCCTTGACTTTTTTTTGCATGGTTTGGGCATGGGTGAATCAAAGAGGAGCAATGTCAGGAGTGTGGGAAATTTGGAAATGAACTGCTGAGCCTGGAAGAAGCAAGCCAAGAGCTGTCAAAAAGTAGGAAAAACCTGCCTGGACTGTCTCCAAAGAGATTTGAGACTAAGAGGACCAAAGCCATCTCAGTACATCGCTGGAATGAACTTGCAGCATGGCAGCGTGCCCAGGTTAGAGATGGCATCAGGACTCTGTTACAGTCCATCTGCAATAAATGGAATGTTTAGTCTAATGCAAGAACATGATGTGTCCTTCTCTAGAAGGAACCATTGTCCTTCACCCAGAGAGCTGCACCGCATTGTGGATGCTGTAAAAAGCTCCAGTGTGTCCAAGCAGGGGTTTCCCATGGGGCATAAGCCTGGTCCCAGTTACGTCTTTTCCAGAAGAATAGACATTTCTAGGTGATAGCAGACGTTTTTACTTGTCTGAAACTCTGTCCTCTGAAACTAAGAGAAATACTATGCCTTGTTTTGTGATTTTTGGAGCAAACATTTTCTGTTACCTCTACATTTCGTTTAGCCCACAAGAACAAGGTCTTGTTTCATCCTTTGCCAGGAGCAAGAAAGGAGAAAACACTTCTCTGCCTCCTCAGCCTTTCTCTCATCTTGATCACTCAAGCCTTTGTCACCTTGCGAGACAACTGTTACCTGCTCTAGTACCACTCAGTCTCACAAGCTGTAGAGGACAGCCCAGCCTCCTGGGGACGCCAGCAACTGAAGTTTTGGCTATCGGTTGGATAAAAAAATCACCCACCTGTGTCTGTGTGTTAGACCTTGGCGGGGCACAGTCAGCGGAGAAGCAGCTTATTTTGAAATCCTATTTCATTTTGCTTATGGTAAATAGAGCCATTCGAAGAGAATGTAATATTAGGAAATTATCCTCTGCTGCATGCCAGCTTCAAATAGATCTCAAACAGCACTGATAAAATCAGGAAATCTTTTCTGCTGTTTCAAACCAAGTTACTGAATTTTACTTTATCCTCCACGTGATGTGAAATTTCAGTCATACTACAGTGCTTGGAACCTAATATTTGGCTCTTTCACATCATTCATTACCTCACTGAGTCCCACATGCCAGGTTTTTAAAAGGTTTGCTCTTAAGCCTTCCAAGGACAAATATGTCTTTAGCAACATTTAATGACCCAAAATATCCCAGAGAGAAAACACTTGCTGTGCTGCTGGCTCTACTAGCTGCACTGTTTCCCCCAGGACCCCAGCAACTTACAGTGGGTGAGATAAGGACAAGCTTTCACAAATTCCCCTTTCTATAGTTGTGACTATAGTCTATAGTCGTGACTTGCTTTGTCTCTTCCCTTTTGTTTGTGCTCCTCGAGTGGCTGCAGCCTTTGTTACCCAAGTATTGTGCGGGGATTTGGGATCACTTTGAGATTTGGCCAGGAGGTCTGAGTAGACAGATCGCCTGAGGGACCAATGCTAATTGCCCAGCCTCACTGGGAGTCCCAGACTTAGGGAGGCAAAGCCAGAGGCCTGTCAGTGGCGTATTTAAGGAAAGCCCTCAAAAGCCTGGGGAGGAGAGAGCCAGTGGTAGGAAGAGGACCTGTAGACAGAATTACGGAGCCTTTGTTCTCTCCTGCCATATAGGTGACTTACCTGTCAAGGCTGTGTGTTCTTTAAAGACAGGTAAGGGAGATAGGATGAAGAATGTAATGTGGAAAAGTGGGTGGTGGCTGAAGAAGCAGGAATAGCTGCTTGGGGTAGGAACATCAGCTCTCTGCTTCCCATTCACAGAGGTGTGATCCTTCCAGACTCCAGCTTTCACAAGGCAGGATCAGGCTGGGAATGCAAACCCAATTACCAGGTGATCCGAGTTAGTATTTAAACATAAAAATGCTTAGAAATGTCATAGGGAGAGTAGGAGGGGGGATTAGTTTTCTTCTTTTTCAATTTTTTTATCTCCAATCCTAGGCAAACAACAGCACACCAAACTAAAATGCTTCTTTTTCTTTATTGATCAAAATGTTTTTCAGATGTAGGCAAGAAATGTTTGCCTTTCTTCAGATAGTGCAGCACAGTCAGCTGAAAACACAGTGTCAGCCAAAATGACCCAGTAGGCAGTAAAAGGCAGCACAGAACATAGCTGGGCAGTTTCTCAGTTGAGATAGCTGGGCAAGACCTTTGAAATACTTACAGGAAAAGAGCAAATGACATTTAAATAACATGTTCAACAGCATTCAGTTTAAATCTAACCTTCTAAAAGAGGTATCGAAATCACCAGCTTGGAATCTGGCTCACCTAATTTTACATTCTGAAGCGCTTGTCCCACACTCAGGTTTGCTGCTGAGACTGTCTCTGCCACTTCTCCATCCACTTTATGGGCCAGTGTTCAAATTTTATTTCTTTAGTTAAATTTTATGGTTAAACATTATATATGGGCGCACCTCATTTGATCAGTTATAGCCATGGAGTTTAGCCAATTTATGGCAAAATAGCCCACTCCTGTCAAGGAAGGAATGGGATTCACTGAATTAATATAAATTCCTTGAGGCAGCAGCTGCATCTGAGCAGCACTAAGGGGAACCAATCCTGTTATAGTATGATAGTTCAGAATACTACAAGTGTTGCCCTTTTCAGCATGGTAAAATCCACATATGATGCATTTTAAGGTAAATGGAATCTCTTTCTTTGGTGGATAGAAGATGGAAATTATTGATGTGTCTGCTTAAAGTGCTGTTCTCTTGGCAGACAGCCTAGTCTTCAGAGGGTAACTGAGAGCTCTCATATGCTGCTAGTGTTTTCTGCAAGGGTTCTCAAATCTCACACAAACCGACCAAGTCTTGCTCTGCAAGATGTATGTAATGGCATTGATCTTGGTGCATGGTGCTCACACCCAGCCAGGAGAGAACTGGGCCCACGTTCTTTAAACCCACTGCATGGTGTAGTAAGATCCTGTTCCAGGAGGTGTATTTCACTGGCACAGAGTGCCTGCAGAGTGCCAGGACTGGCTGCTCCAGAAGGTGCCTTTCTCTGACAGATATATAAGTTTCTGTGCCTATTCTTTAAAGACAAAATAAGCATTCTTACATCCCTCTCAAGGGATGAATTTCTGCTACTAAAGTTGCCCCCGTGTGAGGCAATGAAGGCTATGCAGACACTGTATTTTCAAAGCATGTAGTACCTTTACTCTGTGTTCTCCAGCCAAGCAGAAGCTTTATACTCCTCTCTCTGCATCTTTTTTGCCAGGTTTTATGAGGATATATAATGTGTCAGTGCCATGCCAACAGCTAGCAACTGCTTCACGTAGATGTGGCCATTGAACACACTCTAGAGGAGCAAGACTATCAAAATAAACCTTTAAAGAACAAAAGCTACAGGGTGGACAAACTTCCAGATATCCTTACTAGTACTCAGGTCATCAAAGGATATTCTCCTTGCCCACATGCTGAGTGTACAGGCATCAGGGACTGCCAGTACTTGCTACCTAACTTCCCTTCTTCGGATCTTGCAAACGTGAAAGGCATTGAGAGTGAGTTCATTCAATCTCAGTCAATAACATGATGAGTTTGCACGTGCAAACCCTTCTCTGTGTGTGCATTTGTGTTCTGGGATATTTTGGGAGGATGCCTGTGTTTTTCATTTTTTGCCTTCATATGTGATCAGAGTACGTAGATTATGACTGCTGAGTCTTGACTACATCAGCTCCTGTAGCCCCATTTTCTCTAGATCTGCATCCAATCTGAATACAAGATTTGGACTTGCTTCCACTTGTAGTATTATGTTGCAGCCTATCTCCCTAACCATCCTCCCTCCTACTGTAGCTGTCAGCTGAGTTTGGGCTTGCTGTGCCTTCTGCAGTTCCTGCTTGGTGCAACACATGGTTCTTCTGTGGAAACTTGGTTTGCATCCTTCCATTTTAACATAAATTCTTTCAGCTCAGTTCTTTTGATTCAGTCAGTGGTCACATGCTCACAATTTCCTCGACCAAAAGATATCCATTCTCACTGTGGCTAGCACCACTTGTGACTAGCTGAGATGGTGTGATTGGCACTTTTCTCTGGCAAACCTTATATTTCTGACAAATTATCCATGTCTTATCCATTTATTCTGTGTCATTCATCATGGTGTTCTATTTAATGCGATCAGCCCACAATGCCTTTGGGAATCCATGACAGTACTTTCTTTCTTTTCATTTTGAGAAGCGTGATTTGTGTAAACTCCAAGAGTATTCCTGACATTACTGAAAGCTCCCTTGTACAGCTGGAATTTATGGTAGGGGATATGTTGACACTTTCTTTTTTCCTTTTACTGTGGTAGCTGTTTCTGTGGATGCCAATACCCTTCTTGCCCTATCCATCTTCAGGTGTTTCCCATGGGTGTAGATAATGGAGCTCTCTTTATGGTACACACAGGTCCACTGCCTGTTCATATCAGACTGACCATGTGATGGAGGTGGAGCATGTGCTCTAGAAAGGGCACCTTACTGGTGTTGAGCCAGGTCTGCCACACAGGAATCACTTCATGTTTCTCCATTGTTTCCCTGATGCTTCTTTTCCCATCTCATTTTCCAAGTATTTTCTGTGTGTTTCTTCACTTTTAAGTTATGCCTGTAATCACGGGATACTGACCATTCGTATACCAAGGCTAATACCCCCTTTCAGCTTTAGCAGACACCATTCTATTTTTTTTTCTTTTATCTCTCTTTCTCTCTGTCTTTTTTTCTATCTCTCCTTTTTTCCCTTAGCTGTAATAGTCCTTGACTGGGTCACTGTGTCCTAGTGCCAAATCTAAGAAAACTGAAGTGGCCAGTGAGTCCTTCCTACTAGGACAGGATTTCACTGAACACCCCAGTCTGGCTGAAGCTCCCAAAAGCAACACTGGTAAGGTTTGTTGCCTTTTTTTAAGGACTCTAGAAACCAGCACAATCCTCTCCAAAATGTATTTTCTCCCTACATATGCAGCCTTTGAAGGCTACTGCCTATGCTTTTACAACATTTTAACTTGGAAACCACAGAAAAAAATGAAATGCTCAAGGCATTCTAGATTTAGATGAGTTCAAGTAAGCACTTAAAAATAACTCTTGGATGCTGCTCTTCATCCCACTATTGCTGATTCTGTACTAGAAGTACTCTTGAGGGGGGCACAAGTTTTGTTTAAAGACCAAATGCAGATAAGAGAGCAAGCCAGATAAGGGCTGTGGCAGGTGTTCTGGTTTGGTTTCTTCCTGGTATGAATCAATGTTTCTTTAACAGATTTTTGCCTTTCAATGCTGTTTTTTTCCTGTAGCATCTCATCCCCAGCCTCTTTTGTACCTGTGCCAGCTTATTGAGGCTTTGATTCAGCTCACACTGCTCAGAGTAGGTGTTGAGAGCATGGCCTCTGGTGCTGCCTTTTTCAGTGCTGAGATTTTTGCACAGTCATTCACTGAGTCTCTAAGAAAAGTGCCAAAGCCTTCAATGGAGGGAAAGCAAAGCAGCTAAGATGCAACAAGCAGTTATATGAAGGTGAAACTTTGAAGGACTTTCACTTTATATCCGGCCTTAGTTCAGTATGTTCCAGGAAAGTGCTGCTTTTTGGGTTGTTTCGATCTTTATTTGTCATCAGCTGAAAAGGTATCATGTAAACTGTCTCCGTCAAATTACACATCTTTTACTGCTGTATTGCCATTATTCTTTTATATATTACTTATGCTGTTGTCTATTTTCTCATGCTCATCCCATTTCAGTAAAAAAAGTTGTACGTTTTATGAGGTTTTTTTACTGACCTATTAATATTCTTGCTTCTATTCTGCTCACCCTTTCTCCTTCTTTACAGACAGCAAATCCTCCACCTCAATTCCCAATAAACTAGTTCATTAACTAGTGCAGTATTTTGTCGGTTCAGACCATATCATATTACCTTTCATGCAGCTAATCTCAATTTGGACGTTCAATCCCATGTGTGGATTTAGTGTGAGATGCTTTGAGAGTTGTTTTAAAGTTGTTTGGGGAATTCACTGCATCATTTTCTCAACAGGCTCCAGTGCCATCTCTGAGCTCAGCAAGACTACACTATCATGAACAGCAGTGTCTCATTTTCTTTGGGGGAGGGAACTCAGAAAACCCTTATTCTGCAAATTATAGTTAATGTTCTAGTATAAAAGTTAAGTAAAATGATAGTTAATATCTCGTGTACACATTAAATTTTAAGGGATACATTCTCCATTCATTTAATGTGTGATTACTCCTCTTTGACGTTAATTGGAGTTATCTGTAAACACTGAAGAGAGACCATCAGTGGTAATGTAAATTGAAACAAGTATCTGATATAATGCAACTTTTAATGAAAAGTAAATTTAATGAAGAAGTCATTCAAGTAACACTGCTGCAGTATACAACTGTTGTGTGTCAGCAACAACTAAAGGATCCTCTGGACTTCATAATTCTGTAGTAGGATGGTCTAATCTACTGCTGCTACATCAAGGTATTAAATAAATATTATGAGGTAACATTTTTCTGTAGCAAATATTTGAAATTGGCTACATAAACGGACTGAGCTCTGTTACAGCCTGACAGCCGCAGTGAACTGAGAAGGGACAGCTTCAGTGTAGTTTACAGCACCTATAAAAAGTGACTGGAAAATTGATAAGAAAGATGTTAGTTTCCTGACTTGTACATCTTAGTCAGCTGAGCCGGAGACAAATTACAAGGACAGCAAGGTCTGACTGCTTCCTTATGCAACTGGGAGAAAAAAAATCCCTCTTTCTGTTGACAGACAGCTCGGTGCTCTGTTGCTGCAGTTCAGCTGGAAAAGGCAGAAAGAGGGGATACGGGACCATACGAGCTCTGTCCTCGGCGCACCCGGACGGCTCCGTGACCGCCGCTGCTGCTCTTCAGCCAGCACAGCCCTCACCAGCACCCCGGGTGTGGGTCCTGCCTGTGGGGCTGCACAGCCACGGCACAGAACGAAGCCTCCCTCACAGTAAGGCTTTCCCAGATCTATCTTTAGGAAAAGAAATACATTTATAATGTGTTCTACTCTCTCCATCTAAGTCCTTCCTTTACAGTAGTGCCTATAGCAGTTATTGTCTTTAAGGAGTTTTCCTAAATAGGATCACCGCCCTGACTTCATTCACCATGCAGCCACACCAGGTGTGGTAAGAGCACCAGAGAGAAGAGCATGGAGTTAAGAAGGGCACAGGGGATGCATAAGTTGACATTACTGCTGACAGAAATACTCATTTGTTTCAGCTTTGATAAACTTTCCTTCTTGAAAGCACTCCTCCCAAACTCACTGCTTTTGTAGGACCTCAAGTGCCAGTGATCCTTTGTTGGAAAGTGTGTTAAAACAGTGCAAAGACAGACACAGACACCCTCAAAGCGAGAAATACAGCACCTGGCACTTCTGATAAGCTCTTTTGTTCTGTTTCAGTTTAATTCTCTTAGTGATAAGTCTTCACTTTCCTTCTACCTGATGAAATGCACTCAGTTTTTAAGCACACACATACACAGACCAGGATTTATTTAGACTAAACATTTGTTTGCTTTTAAAATTGAGTTAATTGCTAATTAGCTTGATCTAATTAATGGTGGTGAATGCAAATTTACACCCTCCCTAAAAATTTATTCCAGGGAACAAACAGTTCTTTCTAGTCTCTGCTTGTTGTAGGACCAGCCAGGATGAGGCACGGGCATTTGTGTCTCAAAAGAAATGATTGCAGAGGGAGTAGATTTGCTTTTGTCATCATGTGTTTCATGTTAAATGACAACCAATTAAATAAATGCAAAAGACAACCACAGCATCTGGCCTAGGCACGGTTTACACTGAAAGATGAGAAGCACATTTGAAACAGAATGTTTGCACATGCTGAAAAGCCTCAGTCAAATACCAGTGTGAGGAGGTGGTGGGATGGGAGGGAGGGTTTGTGGTATGCTACACTTTGAAGTGTTTACTGCAATCAGATTAGGACTTATTTTGACTATGGCAAGGTTTTTTTTGCTCTACAGAAGTAAGAAATTGAGTATTTTCAGTGTTCATTTTAAAAAAGAAAGAAGCAAACCTAGTTCTGCTATTAGAATATAGTATGGTTTAAGGTTTCTACAATACAATTTTACCAGATTGCTGTAGCATTTAATACCTCATTCATAGTAAGGCTGTGATGCAGAGCTGTTTTCCAGTCTAGAAAAAATAAACTTTGTATTTTTAGTTGTTGTGCAATAGCACTGAGGGGCAGAAGCAGAGGGAGCTAAATGTTTCTGCTGTTTTCCAGGTAGGCATAACTGATAAACCCATAAACAAAGAGATTTATTTTTATTTTTAAATGCTAATGATTTTTGGTAGACCAAGTTAATTCTCTTAACTATATGAAAATGTGGGGAGGAGAAGGGAAGGGGTTCTTTGTAGTAGGATCATGAAGATCAGCCACAGTATTGCTGATGTGAAGATCAGAGGAAATAAATCTGGGGCAAGTAAAGAGACTCTGGTAAAAAAGAGAAATATTCTCTATTGCTCTATGGACTCTGAAGATAAATAAAAAGGAAAAAATGGGGGAATATTTTGTGGAGTTTTGTCTGGGTTGAGAGGAGAGCAGCTATGATGCTTTTTTTCCCCGCATTAAATTCTCACATCCCTTTCCTACTCCCAAAATCTCATTTCCACTCACTTATTTCCCCCTTAGCTATGCTTCAAAAATGCTGTGAGTAGCCTCATATCCTAAATTATATCGCTGAATTGATCAAATTTAAAACACTGATTCCACAAGCATATTTAAGTTTCTGAGAAAAATCACGGAAACCTTTGTGAAGGACAACGTGTGCATGTTATGTGTTAAATTACAAACCCTCAGCACACAAACCTTAGAGTTCAGGGAAATGGTGTGTTTAAGTCCTGGAATTCCCCCTGGAGAGGGAGAGAGAGCATCACTGCCTGGACATGTGCCAGAGCCCTCCAAAACCCAGCCCAGGCACTGCAGGCTGAAAGCCAGAGCATGGTAGTGAAAGCCAGTTAAGATGTAAACCCACACCTATCCTAAAAGCTAGTCTGAGGGACTCTTACACTGAATACAACTGAGCCTATGAAAAAAATTGCTGGAGTCACTGATTTTTCATCACAAAAGCCTCAAATGGTACCAACGCATTGCTGAAGTTTAATATGTTGACATTTTTCATGAAAGCAAATGTATATCCTCTTACACCAGTGTGGTAATTTATACAGTGCTTAAAAGACTGTAGGCTAGGGAATAGCAATTTAAATGAAGGGGGAACCTTTACACCTGTTATACTAGAACTAAATTCTTTCTGAGAATGCTGTTTATTAAAATGTATGTTTATTTTTAAAAAGCTTACACTGAAAATAATCCTTTTGACAACCCTATTTTTCAACATTCACCGAATAACTCCTAATATGTCTCTCTGAGGGTTCTTGTGCTTTGTCTTGGAATACATTGCTGTTTTGTCGGCACCTTAATATGCATGCAAAACCCTCAGTTTGTGAAGCTGCAAGAAAGCAAATTGTGTATTTTCAAATACTTGCTGAAACTTGGGTCCTTGCTTTGGGCTTCCTGCGGCATTATTCTCTTCTGATTATCATTCCTGCTGGTTTTACATGCTGTCTCTGCATTTTAAGCCTAGTGAAAATGATGCAACATTGTGCATTGTTCCTTTCTTAGCCAGTATGAAGAATTGGGCAAGTACAAAAGTACTCGCTGTGATTTTTTTTCTGAGCATGTTTCTGGCAGTTTGGGAGTGCACAGTAGCTTGGCTTTGGCAGGCTTTTCAGCTGAATGTAGCTACATCTGAATTTGGATTCCCCCAGCTTGGCAGATCATATTCTCATAAGGTGATTCAGAAAGGGTACTCTGGGGTATGCATGCTCTGAGTGTGCATATTTGTCTTCCTTCACTGCTATTTGTACAGCTTCTTTCAAATTTTTGCCAGGATGACAGTGTTTGCATATGGCCTACTTTGGTTATTATTAGATTCTTCCTGTGCCCCATAATTGACTCTTTTCTGAGATGCCATGTAAGATGCCTGAGGTCTTTTACATGTGTTATTTAAATATTTGATCTCTTCCACTAGTTTGTCTGCATGCCCTGTTCTGCTCTTGAGCTATAACCTCCAATGTTTTCAAGCCCTGTAACATTCTGTAAATCTACTGAAAGACCAGTGGTACCTAGCAAGGAGCTGACTGGGAAGTGTCAACTGGGCATAAAGGGTGCTAAAGTTAAAAGATGGCACCTTACATAGGGCTAGGGCTCCCCTGCCATGTGGTAACAATGGGAAAAGATCATGCTCTGTAGCTATTTTGTCAGCTGGGACAAATGATGAGGCATCAATGTTTTGATCAGCCTCGTCAGCTGAGTATTTTCTTCTGATGTAGTTGTGATTTTATTATTAGCCAGAATCTGCCATATCCTTGCCGTATTTTAAGATCTCTTTTGAACGTTAATTTGTACTGTTTAATAAATTCCTTCCACAGCCACCATCCAGACCTTTGGACCAAAGTAAAGTGTGGGAAATTATTTAACTATTGTAGAAATGCTTGTGTTGGAGAATTGGGATGGGAATCCAACATCAGCACTGTTTGAAGGCAGAGATATTTTTGGAATTTGGGGAAAAGGTGGATGGTGGAAAAGAGAGGAAGAATCCAGGTTATTGATTTCCTAATTATGAGCAGGTCATGTCAGACACTAAAATCAATAAGCTGTTCACTCACATTTCTGCATGACTGGAGCACACTGTGAGTTATCATGGTGTATATTTTTATTTAAACAGCTGCATAGATGACCTTACATAAGGGTCACAGCCGGTGAGCTAAAGCACATTGCAAGAGAAATTTCAATGGGATATCTGCTAGCTATTGAAATTATACTCTCACATGACTAAGCCATTTAAGATAAATATTGTAGCCAAGAATCAAAATTCTTCACACTGTAAAAACATTTCTCTGAGTTCATTCAAGCATCTAACCATTTGACTGGATCATAGCCAGAAGCTAACTGAACAAACTTGTGCTTGTATAGGCTGGAAGCAATGAAAAAGCTATTGCTAAAATGTGTAGTTTTGAGAACTTATCTAATTCAAGTCTTTAAATGCAGATTATTGGAGTCTGTCTTGTTTAATTTTTTAACCACAGTCACGGAACAGCATTCAACAACTGGAGGCAGAAGTATAAAACCCAACATGTAATCTGGAATGCATTTCATGGGGGAAAAAACCCCCCAAACAACAAACCAAAAACCCTCACCTCTTTAGCAGACTCATGGACATTCATTAGGTTATGAAAAGACTAAAACATGTCTATGAATGTTGTACCCTTCCATCCTCTGCTAGACACCAAACAGACGTTGTATTCACAGGGCCCTGAAGCTTTCCAAATTCCAGTGTATCAGTCAGGTGCCAGATATTTTTGTGTTTGACAAGCCAATATTTCATTGTGGTGTGGATTTTTTCTCTTGTTCTTTTTTTTTTCTTTTTAATTGCTCATTAAATTTTTTACAAACAAACAGGAGGGGCACCAACAGTCTGCAAAATAGGAATTGTCTTACTAATCTGAAAAACAGAACACAGCACTAAAAATACCTGAGCCACCTTTCTCAAATTTACTAGCAATATCCTGCTCAGGAATGGTACAGGTGGTGATGCATCAGTTTAATCTCAGCCACTAGAACTAAAACCTGCTTCAGTTCAGCTAATGGCATTAAAATGTTGCTGTGCCTATGCTAATAAATCCTGTGTCCTCGGGCTCTTACGATGAGGGGTAACACTTAAACCTATTCTTTTCATTAGGACTTCAACATGTATTGAAATTTTCAAAGTGCTGAGGTTGTTATTTATCCCAAAAATTTGCTCAGCAAAACTAACTGCTCTGCAATAATTCTACAGGATTTGGTTTAAAGGTTTTTTTACGGGAGAACTTATTTTGGATCCCTAAGAAAGTGTGGAACAATGCAGGCATATGTGTATCATCTAACAGACCAGGCCTGCTCTCTCCAGTCCAGCTAGCATGACAGCCATGATTTTAGGGAGAATTCAGCTGGCTCCACAATAATTGAAGGTGACAGCCAGTATGGAACTGAAGAACATCTGTCTCATTCAAGGAGGAGAACTGTTCAGGAAATTATTAATGCTGTGTACTCTATTTCAGAAATTAACTCTCTGTGATAGAGAAAACATGGATATAAGATGGCAGTTACAAAGCAGACAGGTTGTAAGCTAAATGGAAACAGGTTTTCCAGAGCAAATAGTTTTATTGTTGCTGTTGGGTCTTTATAGCTTGACTTGCATCACTTAACATTTGAGCTGTTTTGTTCACTGGCTAAATTGCATGTGGATTTAGCAAAACAGAATTTAGTTCTTTTAAGAGAGAACTTATATCTTAAATAAAGGATGCTCTTCTATGCTTGAAGTGAAATAATACGTGCTTAAATATTCTGTTGAGTTGGATCCAGAATGTTCAACATCTCATGGGATTCATCTCCTGACAAATAACTCCTTTGCTGCATGTAGCTGGAGACTAGTTTTAGCTAGTTAATGTATAAGAACTTTATTACTGCCCAAGTTTTTGAAATTACCAAAATCACCATGCTAAGGAGTCAAGTCTGGTCACCCAGAATAAAATGAGAGTCATGTTTCCATTCCCTTGATGTTTACTTGTGTACAGATTAGGGAGATTAATTTGCATCACTTTGTGATAAAAACTGCTTGACAATTGTTCTGCCTGGAGAAGAGAAGGCTCTAGGGAAACCTTAGAGCACATTCCAGTCTCTAAAGAAACCTACAAGAGAGCTGGAGAGGGACTTTTTACAAGGGGTTGTAGGGACACAACAAGGGATAATGACTTCATCCTGAAAGAGTGTGGGTTTAGATTAGATACTAGCAAGAAATTCTTCACTATGAGGGTGGTGAGGCACTGGAACAATTTGCCCAGGGAATCTGTGGATGTCCCATCCCTGGAATTGTTCAAGGGTGGGTCAGATGGGGCATCTTTTAGCAAGCTGGTCTAGTGGAAGGTTCCCTGCCCACGGCAGGAGGGCTGGAACTAGATAATCTTTAAGGTCCCTTCCAACCCAAGCTATTCTATGATTCTATGAAAATATTTCTATTACGTAGTGATTTTGGTGCCCACCAGATTGATTCTGAAGAGTATCAATTAATGTAATGACCTATAGTGATCAAAGAATGGCACCCCTTTCATTTACCAGCCCAGTGTTTGTATAAATCTGATTCCCATTTCAGTAGCTTGCCTTTTGGAAGTTTCAGGGAAGTTGTTCTCTGATGTTGCTGATTTGGAAGACGTTCAGGTGTCTGAAGCTGAAGCTAGGTGTCTGCTGTGCTGAAAGTCTGAACAGAGATTTGCTGAGCAAAGCAGATCAAACTGTGGGCCAGAGTCTCAGTCTTGCTGAAGGTCTAATTGTACTGATGGCTGGCACTGAAGTGATCACAAACTCTAAAGAAGCCATTGAGAACATGCTGTCTGGATTTGGGCCCCCTTTTTACAGCCTTCCCTTCTTCCTTTCTCTCTTTTCTCAGGTTTCCTCTCATCTGGATATTGGATCATGCTAAAAGTCAGGGAAGATGCGCCTAGAGCCAGGAGAACTCCCCTTTTTGCACTACCAAATTCTAGCTGGCAAAACAAGCAGTAGAAACCAGCGCTGTGAGTATAAATTTCAGGCTGACCTGTGACCATGCCCAAAAAGAGCAGAAGAAAGGTCTCATGATATTTAGCTGGCCTTATGCTGCTCTATCTTGCCCATGCAAGTCAAACTTCTAATCAAACAAAGGCTAGTGTTGGAGATCATCTAGTGGTCTTTATTTACAGTTCATTTTATTAAGTGATATATTTTTTTGTCAGACAATGATCAAGGAAGAATTAATTATTTTCTTCTTGCAAAATTATCTTTCTCCCACTTTTCCATCTAGACACGGTTGTGATGCATATCTGTCATATTTTTGAGTTCTAGAGTTTCTATATAAAAAATGCTGATCACATTCTTAAACCAGAATTCCATAAATCTACAACTCCTCAAATAAATTTCAAGGGATGTTGGGGGTACGGAGGACTTGGTCTGGTTTGTTTGGTTTGTCTTTTTTAAAGGAAGCATCTTCTAAAAGGTTATCTAATTCTTTTCTACTCATTGTCTATTGATTATACTACTATATTTCAAGAAATTCTTCATCTGATTATCTCTGAGAACTGTAATTAAGGCAAATTATCCTAGCACATGTGTTGTGTAATTTCATTATATTCACTGGTGATTCAAAATCCAAGCTGATATAACTGAAAGCAGAGTCTAAACCACTATGTTTTGTTCTGCTCCTGTAGAAGTCTGATGTAAGGCAGTCTCCCTGATCTCATGTGAAAGAATGTTCACTTCTATGAAATAGCTTTTCTCATAGGAGATGAAAGGTGCAGTGGGTAATAAAGTAGCTAGGGAACCAAAGCAGACTTTGTAGTCAAAAAAAACCTTAAAGTTTTTGTTGCTTGATTCTCAAGAATGATATTAGATTATCTGACCTTAAGATCTCATCCCTAACCATAAGCTTTCCAGAGAGCAATTGAGTAAAGCTTGACTTGGGCTCTTTCAGAAGGGAATTCAGAGCACCTGCCTCCACTGTCAGGAAAAGCATCTCAGGGGAAACTAAATTTCTTGGTACATTAGGTAACTAAATTCAGATGGGAAAAGCACTTCTTTTCTCCTAAGGGTTAAGCAGTCAGGCAAGTTTCCCTCAATAGAGCTTTGCAGGATCAAGGAATATAGTTACTCAGACATGGTATGCAGTCCAGTGGGTTTCATGTGCTTTTCCCCCTGTGATTTTCCTCAAGCAAGACACTCTGTTTCCTTTCATTAGTTTGCAAGCATGACATTATCTTAGTAGGTATCTGGGCAAGGTCCATAAGTAACCTGTCTCTGTCAAGATATGTCTATCAGGAACAAAACATGGATTTCATAGCTCCTTCTCTCCTAATTCAGTAGAAAATGTTCACGCAGCTACCCAGTGTCTGGTGGGATTAATGACATAATGTTACATATTTTATAGAAACAATTCAGATAACCAAAAAGCAGGCACCAAATGCCATTTTAGAGGAGTAGGTTGTCCTGTCTAGCCTTTGTCTGCTGCCTCAGAGCAATTTGGATGTCTTCAGTGTACTGTATCCCATTGCCAGCCCTGCAGAGAGGTCACTGCTACCCTAGGATATCTCAAATGTCGCTAGACAAACACAACCGAGCTACTGAATGTCACCTTCTCTATCAAGAATATAAATATTTCATTTTAACAATACAAATTGGTGTGAGATACTGTCATTGAGATGTTTCATCCTTAAAAGGATTTTCCAAGCCATGGTCATGTCTGATGGAAACCCCTAAGCCAATCTTTAAATTGTTGTTCATTGCATTTGGGATTTTTTTGCAACCCAGAATTGAAAAGGCAATTCCTTAGCAAATGTGGTCATTGCTTCAGGAAGCAAAATTAAATTGTTATGAAGCAATTAAATGCCTAAAGCAAAATGGCAGTTATTTGGAAACCAGATTAATTTTGCTACAGTTATGAGATATTGTATTGTGCATCACAGAATTTTGATATCATTGCATTAAATTTCAGCTGTAGCTTATGGGATGTGACAACACCAAATCCATTTTTGACCTGTAATGGAGTAACTCAACTGGAAGGTTTGACAGTCTATAAAGCTGTCATATCCAGAACTCCAATAATAAGTTAGAATGTTCACAAAAAATATCTTGAACTGAAAAGCAGTGCTCTTCAAGTTTAGTTAAAACAATAAATTTCAGACATTAATTTTCATGTTGGCTTTCATGTTCCTTACACAGGAAGTGCAACAAAATTGCTGTCTTCTGTCAAACAGCTGCAGAGGATACCACTTAAGTAATGCACTACCAAGTCTGAAGTTAGTGTAATACAATAGATGAAGGAGCAGCAAAATGAGGTTTCATGAAATAAAAGGGGGTTAGGGGGACTGGTGTTTGTTTGTTTGTTTTATTAGATAAACTTCTTAAAAATTGAGAATTCATAGCCTGAAATCTTTTGAGGACAAAGCTTATCCTCTGTATAAATGATTGATTCATCAAAAGCAATTCGCCTTTGGAAAAATATTTCAGTGAAAAATTTCCAATTACTTCCATTTTGTGATGCTTTTTTAGTATATTTTCTTTGCCATATTGCTCTGCTAACTTCAACAACACCCAATTCTGTTGCAATAAGGTACACTAAATCACATTTGGAAAGATATCTGCAAAGCAAATGCTCCTCCCAAGTTAGAGCCAAACATCTAGACTGTAGTTGCAGTAGATACAGGTTTCTTGTTACTTACTACACATCCAGCATAAACTATAGGCTTCTTCAAAAGAAGCCAGGGAAAGCTCTTTCACCCTTGCATGCTCGTCTTTTGGAAATGTGCTCTACAGAGAAGTGTTTATAAAAATTAAGAAATATGTTAGAATTCTTTGTGATAGAACATAATCACCAAAAATAAAATATACCCCTATATAAGGTAATGAGAGTGTTGCCATCCCACTCAATGAAGACAAAACTACAATACCAGACTAGACTTAGCTGCTTTTTTTTAAATGAAGTCCGGAGTTTCTTGCAGATTGTTCAGAACAAGCTCTAAACCAAATCTCTAATCTGCTACGTGTTACTGTCAAGAAAGTAAAAAAAAAAAG
>VZRS01011581.1:399706-476104 GCA_013398055.1 Ifrita kowaldi | reverse complement strand
AAGATACAGCAGAAAAAAAGTTACCTCTGAACTGCAGCTCTTACTTCACTGTAGAGGTCATTGGGTTCCAACCCCACCCAAGGCAGCTGTGCTCAAGTTTTTCAAACCAAGCCCAAAGCTTGTGACTTTGTTTTTGGCTGAAGGAGACAACAGAAGACTGCTTGAAAGGAATTCTTGGAAGGAACAGGGAGGGTGGGAGAAGAAAGCTGCCCATGATATGCTGGTCAGGGAGGATGCAAAGGGGCATCTCAGAGGTGGTATAATGAAGGTCCAACAATGGCTGGAAATACCTGAAAATCAATAGGATAGGTTAAGGGTAGCCAATATGCAGCAAATGGGCATGCAGTAAGTGTGCCTGACACAAATAGCACACGCACAAATAGCAAGGGCTATTTGTGTCAGGCACTGAATACCTCTTCAAAGCCTTTCTTTTTTTAATAGAAATGAAGTTTACAACTCATCTGGGATTTATTTCAATTTTATTTTATTTTGTAGGGAAACGCTCTACATTTCATCTAATCATTTGCAAATGGATGGAAAAGGTAGAATGTGTTTAGGAATCCCCAATACATGTTTTACAAACAACCCTGAGACTCACCTCCATCATTCCTCTGCTTCGGGTGACTCACCAGCAGACATAAAAGACAAGGGAGGAAGCATTGGGGTTAATGAGAAACAGCCTGCTTGCAGACTTAATTCTGATGTTAACAATCAAAGAAAACAGAAGATACAGTATTCCTTCCAAAAGCAAAACCACTCCATTTGTTCAGAGCAAGCCAAAACCTAAACAGGAATAATCTATTCCCCACAGTGTTGCAGAGGAAGAAAAATACAGAATGAACACTATGCACAGGAAAGGTTCTGACATTTCTATAGCACTGTCAGTGGTAGCATGAGCTGCACATGTGGAGAGTGGAAGCAACTCCCAACCATGGTTAGTCTTTAAGTGGGTCTCCATTCACACTAGCCATCTTCACTGGGTGGCCTTGCAGATTTTCTCAACATCCAGCAGCGATGGTGAGTGTCCAGCAGAGTGGATGATCACAGGATACTGCTATCAGCATTCCTGCTGGAGCTGCCCTTTGAATTTATTAGGCTCCTTCATTTCAGAGATGTGGTTTTCCTAGTTTGCCAACCTCTTCTCACCCAGTAATGGTGGGCATACCGGGAAACACAGGAACTGGAAAAAGAAGACCCTGCAGAGGCAAAAGCAATGAAGCCCGACCACCATTACAGTATGTAAATCATTATTTTTATCCTTTCCTCTGTACTTCTCCTCATGAGACTTATTTAGTCAGAGGGTCAGATAATTTCAGCAGGATGAAGAAGTGCCCTTTCCAAACAGACCTGCCCTGGGAATGTAGGCCACTGTAAGGATGTCAAGTGCTGCTGATGCAAGCAGAACACTACCGGTTGTTGGGACAGCTGGACTCTGCTCCCTGGATGGAGCACTGCTGGCATGGTCAGCGCTGTCTGCCTAAAACTATTGCTGCATGGCCTCCTCCTTCTTCAGAAACCCCAAATGTGGCTGTGCTGGCAGAGCTCCTCTGTGCAGAAACCTGAGCTTAACATCCCATCCTGTCACATTCCCTACACCAGTCAGAACAGGATTTCATGCAGCAGGAATAGGTCCAATACCCCAGGGCACCTCTGTCAAATAAACCTACAGATACTGTCTGCAAACAATATCTTGTGTGTCTACAGAGAGACAGAGAAGTCAATCAATCAATCAATTAATCAATGTACCTATCTGTATCAATCAGCATCCCCCATCCTTTACCAGCTGCTCAAATGATCAAATATTCACCTGCAGACAGGTCATTAAAGGGCAGTCTCTACTTCAAGCCTACATCAGACTCACACCTCTGGATCTAGCACCATTATTGTGCTTCTATCACATCTGGTCAAGTGTGACTCTATCACATGCATTCTGTCAGAAGGCATAGCTGCTAATGAGAAAGGAGGCTCCTGCAGAGGAAAGACAGGAATTCAGCTGCCAAAGGAATCATGCCCCGAGAAATTTCCCCAGAAAGTGTATTACTGTTTGAAAACTTGAAATTCCTATAATCTTCAGAAATGGGTAAAAGTATGTCCTTTCCTAAACGGCAACTTACTTCAGGGCCAAGCAGAGAGTTAACTTTCTACCGTGCAAGTTGCTTCTCCTCCTAAAGTCCTGAATCATAAGGCTTTGCACCCAGTATCTATTTCATTTACTGGCCTGCTTCAAGGTCTTTATTGTCTGTTAGAAAGACCTGCAGCTTGTTGAAATTCTACTGCATCCTAGTTGTTGTAAATTCCTTGTGCCTTCCCTTGGCATTCAGTCAAATAAGCAAATGTGTGAATAAAGCCTTTTCCTGCTTAACGAGAAATCTTATAAAAAATAGAAAAACAAATTTCATCTTTACAAGTACCGGATAAATAAAACTAAATTTTAAAAAAATTGTACTTCCTGTAGGAAATGTTATGAGCTGTTTACCCTGAGAAACAACTGAGAGCATTGACTCTTAAGTGTTTCACTAGGCTAACAGTATGGAAAAAAGTTGCAGCAGTGGAAACTATTTCAAGACACTTCTGCAATGTGCATCAGGCTTGTTTAAGCATAACCCACCCTAGAGATGAACACAGAAAGCCAGGCCATGAACATCTCTGCCCATTCTGCTCTGTGTCTGTCCATAGGACAAAGCAGCTTCTCTTCTGTGAACAAAGATTTTAAGTTGGATGAAACCAGTAGGCCTTTAGACAACGATTAGTTCTTTTTTCTTCCACACTTAACTATGACCAAGCATCCATACCATGTTAGGTGATGCCATTTGGATGTGATGGTTCTCCAATCTTTAAGTCCCTTTTCTGAGGGAATATGAGGTTTGAGTATGAGCAAACCTTCTGCTACAGAGGTGGCTGCAACACTGGTGGGGCAGGACGTGTTTTGTCCAGATCTCCCTCTCTCACACCAGCTTCCACTCTAGTATGCTCAGACATCCTGGGATGGAGAAGAAGTGGTGCCAGCCACTGATGTGGGAATGGGAGCAAGGCCATCCCTGCAGAGGAGTTCTGTACAGGTGGCACCATCACAGCTGCAGAGAGGGGGACCAGGAGAGGATACATTTATGACGACTGAGGTTCACCAAGTCATTTCCATAACATGAAACACCTCTAGAAGAAACACCTGAGCAGGTGCTATGAGACATGATAGAGTTCACCACCTGACATCCCTTCATTGAGATCCCGGCAGCTCTGTGATGCTGACAGAGAAGTGCTGAGTTACAGCTGCTGAAAGGCTGGAGCTTTTGTTTAATCTCTAAAGCAGCTCCAATTCAGATTGATCAAAATCATTGGCAGACAAAGCCTGCATATCTTTTTCCAGAGTGGCGTTGATATTTTTGATATGTCACACTGATACATCAATATCTGAGTGGAGATTTCTCATCTAGTCCTATTGATACTATAAATGCTCTGCAGGAGGACAAAGTTCATCACTTTTGCCTCAAAAACATAAAAGCAGACATAAATACATAGCAGAGGAGGGATCCACCCTGGTCTGTTTCCTTTATAAGTGCTAAAAATATTTGGGTAACTCTTGATGCAGTCCCACAGAGTTAAGTCATTGTATGCTATTGACTTTGGTGTAATAAACTTACTATTATCTACTGACATGCTTTATTATAGTTTCATACCCTGATTGACATAAACCACTACAAAACCTCATATCTGAACTCAGATCAAAAGAGATTATGCACTAGCTCAGACAGATGCTTTTTATTCAGTTCTCTCAGAAATGCCTGGAATTTCTATGGCAAGCCTTCTTGGGACTTTCTGCAGATAGCTGGTCATCATCCACTGAGCAGTCTGCAGATTTCCAGAGGTTGCTGCAGAACTTATGAGAGCTGGAAGGAAACTCATTTTCCGTAGCTCAGGCCACATTTTTCTCTTGGAGAGCCCTGCATTCCATGGGTTTCACTGTCTGAGTTTAATATATATGACATTCAAATTTCTAAATGTGTTCTCAGTGAGAGAGGTTTTTTGGTTTGGTTTTTCTATTTTGCTACCTCAAATACTTTAAAGCAGGCATCACAATAGGAAAAACACTGGAAGAGGAGAAGTGTTAGATGATAGAAGGGTGAAGTAACAGTATCATCATCTCCCAAAGGCTGATACACTCAAAGAAGTCTGCACAAACTGGCCATTAATTTAGAAAGGAGGGTTAAGGGGAACTAACTGGCAATTTTTTTTTGTTGGAGCCTGAAAGTCCCAACCCCTAGTGACCACCAGCAACACCTCATTTCAAGGTGTGACACTCCTTCTAACACCAGAAACACCCTCAGTGTCAGGAGAGCAGACACGGAGTTTCTGAGCATATTTTGACATTTTCTGACAATACCAACAGTCAGGAGGAGTTCCCTGTGAGCACGAGCAGCAAGAGCCCTATGTCATAAGCCTGGCACACAGAGTTATTTATTTAAAAACTGGATCTTGACACACGCACACACCCCTACATACCAGCAGTGCTGAGGCTGAGCACTGGGATTCTGCAGTGGCTCGCTTGACTTGTGCTCCACAACCTCTATGGTTGCTTCTAAAAGCCTACTGCCTGCTTATCAGTGGTTACTGCAAGTGTTGGTGAGACCTGGTAGCAAGAAATTGATAAACACACGATGACAGTGCAACACAGGGTCTCATTTCCTGTGCATGCCACTAAGCTGATGCCACCCTTGGGGACAGGGGCCTTGCTATGGCAATTCTGTGTGCAAAGCTTTGTGGGAGCTTTGTGGGAGCCTTGCTGTGAGGTCCAAGAGCAGCAGAAGATCCTTTCTCCTCCCTCCTCCTCCTTCACACCTTAGTCACCTTGGCCCCCTCAGCCAGCTGAAGGCAAGCACACAATCCTGGAAAGGTCCTAGTGCTACTCACTGTGTTCACAAATACCCTTGAGTCGCTGCCCACGTCAGCAAAGCCGGAAGGCAATGCCCAGCTGCAGGAAGGCTTACTAGAACTTGGCAAGTACTGGGTGACAGCTACCTCAGCAAACACTAAAAATCTGACCCCCTGCCCAAACACCATCATCCTACAGATGGAGGAGTGGCCATTCTGGGCTGTCCAGTGCCTGGCCCTGCCAGCATGGAGGGAAGAGCTGTGCACGGGGAGAATAAGGTGTCCCAGGGCTTGAATTTGGTTGTGATCCATCCCCCCTTGGATGCAGGCAAGGGCACTGAAATAGGCAGAAGAGCAGTTCTGCCTAAAACATGCTTCTTTACAGGCAGCAGTGACATGGAGAGCACTCCAGATGCATGATGTCATCCTTTTTATCATCCATAAATCTCCTGCTTTCTGTACTCCTAGCCAAATCCATTACGGGGATCAAAGTTTGCTGGAGAAGTAATAGCAGCCCACGTTATTTCTTATGAAATACCCTGTGGATCTGCCACAAAGGGATATCAAAAACTGTTTACCCAAAACTATAAATCTTGTAAGATTTAACATAGAGATTAGTAAGTAGTTTCAGTGCAACTCAATTACATATGCTGTAAGAGAAATAACTTTGCCCTGAAGGGATGGCACTTGCAAGATTTGAGAAATCAGTGCCATAGAACATTTCCTTTGCTTCATATAAACACACTCATTGAAGACTTGAGCTTTTAGCTCTGCTGAAACCATCAGACAGGTAAGTGTCCCTTGTATCCAGATAAGCATCATGGGGGAGGAGGTGTCACCCTGAATTTTAGGACTGGTTTCATGTAAATGCAGCGCCACAGAGCAGACTGAAACAAAATTATTCAGGATACATATAGGAGAACAAAGATAAGGTATGTCCACAAGTAAGTATCTTTTTATCTAAGATACTGCTGCCAGTATATAAGTATTTAGATCTCACAGGACATAGCAAAAATCCATGTTTAGCCAAGGTCAAAGAGCAGTTGACCACTACATTGTAAAGAACACTCAAGAATATGTTCTTCTCTGTCACAATATATTGTTTCAGTTTGATTGGCAAGTTAAAAGAAACATTTAACATGCAAACTGAGTGCAAAAATGTTGGTGAGTTGAAAACCCTCAAACACTCCAAAGCAAATGTGACAACCCCTGACAGCAAACCTGGCATAATGCATCCACCCCAAATGGACTGTCCTAGGAAGAGGAAGATGCTTATCTGAGGCAGAGCCTGGACCTATAGTCTCCAGCAATCCCTGAATTAGCTTTGTATAGAAAAACCACTGTGGGGACTCAGTGTTGGTGCCCCAATCCCACCTCTATTCCTGTGGTATCTTGTATTTGGGACTTTTGCACCTTTACTAAGAGTTTGTTAAAAGCTATTGGGCAGTTGTAGCTGAGGGTGTGATGTGAGGTTGATGTCTGTCAAGTGTAGGGCAGGAGGACCAAGTGTTCTACTGCCCTTTCCGGATTGAAGCCTGGTCCCTACTGCTGGTCTTGTGGACTGGGCTCATCCCACCCCATTCACACCTGTACCCACCAAATAAAGAATAAATTCAGGTTTATTGCTCTTCTTCACAATATATGTGAACTCAGAGAAAGGTGCCCAAGTACCTGAGCCTCAAGGTGTACTTGTATGTTTTAGAAATCCTTGAAGAACTGCTCACACTTAGAAAACTAATACCCTTAAGGGGCTGCCAAAGTTATGGTTTGCACAGTTACCAATAACATAAACGGCAGATGCAGAAAATAAATGTGACTTTGCAGCAGGACTGGCTGCCAGAACTAACTCCTGCAGGCATTTTCTGATTCATTGGGTAGCCTCAGCCTTTTCTGACTCATTGGGTAGCCTCAGCCTTGCCTATCGCTGTTGCCAGGCACAGCACGTAACCAGCTTTCCATCCTGCAAAATCAGCAGAGTGACAGGAGCACAGATGAGGCAAACATTGGAAAGAACAGGTGTATTGTTTGACTCCTGCTGGGTTATTCACATCCATCCTCAGCTGGGCTCTCATATCCATAAACATTCTTGCCTTTGAGCCAAGATATCTGTACATTGGTGTGGATCGACATCAATACATGTAGGGTATTAGCAAAATCACATTTCCTTCCTCACTTCAGTTCAGCTTAGTGGTCTTCCCTTTGTGCAAGGACAGATACCTTTGATTCCTGTTATGTGTAAAATCAGCAGGAAAATTTATAGTGTTTATTCAGTCTTTGCAGGAAAGGCATTTAGGTCTTTTTTTCTAAAAAGCTGTGCAGAACATTTTTCAATCCAACGAAGGAAAAGATCATCCTCCAGTTCCTCACGTGATCTCACAGAAGTTCTGCCTCCTCAACATTAAAATCAGGTTTTTATTTGAAAAGTAACATACCGTGGACAACTCAACCCTCAACACAATATGTGTACCAACCCTTCTTTCCCTGCAGCAAGGATGGAATGGGAGATACCTGCCGTTGCATGGAAAGGAAAATTCCATCTCCCTGCTGCAGGGAAAACACCTAAGATTAAACCCAAGCATTCTGTGATCCTTCAGCAACCCCATGCCTGATGTATCCTGCCAGCATACAGTCCTTACCAGTATGTGTAATCTTAAAGGGAGACTATTTTGTGGAGGAAGAGCTACAACACTGTGCCACCGTGGACAGTCAATGAATCTGGTCAGAGCTCAGTGAGCACGATACAAAGGTGCTGTCTTGTGTGGGTGTGGAGCGGGAGATGCCCATCCTTGTGTTCTGCAGCCATTAGCAGGTTCTGCTGGATTAAATGCAGCGCTGATGTAAGAGATGGGCACAAGCATCTGTTGCATGCAGGTGCTGACACTGCTCAGTTTGGTTACAGCACCCTCTTCCCCTATACCTCACCCCTTATCTCATCTAGCATCAGTGGCTATCCAGAGCTGTGTTCTTAGTAAGCAAATGATATTTCAAATCTGCATCACAGAATCTGTAACTATTTAGGCTGTTACTTGATGACATTTCTTAAACAGTGCATCTGGCTAATTCTCGCAGCCTGTGGGGCTGGAGCTCTTCTGTTTCTTACTTAGGCTGTTTACAGGAACAGCAAACTTACTTTTTGAGAAGTATAGATTATACATATTTATTTATATCAAGGACATGACTACAAATTCTAGGCATGGACCAATGCACAGCTTGGTAGGGTGTTATTCGAACATATAACAAAATGATTGTTCACCCCACTTCAGGTCCACGATCAAAAAAAAAGAAAACAGAGCAGCCGCATATGGAGCATAAGGAAGCAACCACGTATGACAAATGTTTACTGTATGACTTACTGGGTTTGATTGATTAGAGACTGTGAATGTAATTTTGAATGAAACATCAGAATTAAACATAAGAATGGTTGTGCTGGGTCAGAATAGGCTGCTGAGCTCATTCTAAGTTCCCTCCTCACCGTCATGCACGGTCTCCTTGCTTTTCCAAGCCCAGGGCTGATACCTTTGCTGGACTTCTCCATGGCAATGGCTGTTCATGCAAGAGTGACAGCACATCCCCATCTGTCTTCCTTGCCTAGTACTCCACATGCAGAAAAAGTGCATTGTGACTTAGACACCAATCCCAGAGGTAGCTCAGATCCACACACAACTCCCAGCTCTGTCACTGGGGAATTTCCTCTGACCTGAGTGACTGCAGCAAAGCCAGAGTTTGACTGGTGTACTTTATATAAGCTGCACATCATAGTCAGGCGATGGTGGCTTAAAACCCTCTCAGAGGAACGCAGAGCTGTTACTGATTTACATAGCTGCTCTGAAAAACAAATCCATCCTTCCTTCCTTCCTTCCTTCCTTCCTTCCTTCCTTCCTTCCTTCCTTCCTAGACTTTGCTCAGGGAAACATCTTGCACCCATCTTTTGGCTCATTCACTTTACCGAGCAAATTTAAAGGTAGTAGAAGAAATGCAATTCCACTTCACTTCCAGAAAGATACTCATGAAAACGAGATGCAGGTGTGCATTTCTGCCTGTGCCTACACATCAGCTACTCTTTCAAAGAAGAATCCAACTGCTCTTCTTAATTTTCCATTACTATTTCTTGCCTTCCCAATGGGTTTCAAAAGTTAATAGAGCTTCTTCAAAATTATGATAGTGTTCCCTTTTCCTGAATAACAGGAAAATCTGATACTCACAGTAATGATTTATTTGAGAAATCTTTCCACTCACCTACAGTTATGACTAATACTTAAACATACTGTAAGATCATCAATCTGAGACATCTGAGCAAAAATTCTTCTTTCTGTGATATTTTGCAATGCAACTGAGGCTAATGGGATTTAATAGAGACATTTGTACAAAGTGAGCAGTGTTGGAAGAGAGTGTAAGAGCACTTTCCAGGTGCAGAATGTCTGTCACCTGGTCATCCTCTCAGTAGATGCAGGTGGGTGGCTCCAGGGATGGAAATGCTTGTGAATATGGCACTCTCCCTCCTGAGAACTGGAAAAAAAGTAGGGGTCCATTGCCTTCCTCTCAGGCATTTTGCTTGTAGCTGTTCATTTCCTTTCTTTTCTTGCAAGTTCTTGAAATAACGCATTTAATCTGGAGTCGGAAGGGATATTTCCTGCCAAACTATGTAGACTTAGTTTGATTCTGCTTCACTGGGTGAGAAACCAGACTTCCTTTTTTACACTACTTCAACCCAAAGCCAAATAATTTTTTCCCTTCTTCTAGCTTGACATAGCCTCATGAAGAAAAAAAAGGGACAGCCATGTCCCACACCACCAACAGCTCAAGTGCAAGAGGAGAGGCAGGAGATGAGCACAACCCTCTTGACTCCTCCTGTCTTTGAAGAGGTGACAAGAGTGGAGGAAGTCTGTCCTGGTCCCCAAGTTTATCGCAAGGGCTGTTGTTACAAATGCTGCAAGATCAGCTTCTCATCCTTAATTCCATGATGAACCTTCGTGTGGTGTCTGACATCTCATGGGCACCTGGGATGACACAAAGGCTTGAAAGACCATCTCTTTTCAGATATGCCAGAAACCAAAACAAAACTGGAATACTGACTGAAATAAAGAGGATCTCAGTAGTAGTTACTGAGTTTCTTACATCTCAGTAGCTGCCCTCCATCATTTCTGTACCTTGGCATTTAACCCTATCAGTAGCTGTGTCTCCCTTACAAGTGAAACACATCAATCTCAAACTACAAGGATGTTTGTCTGGTGTATTGGTGGGGGAGATACAACAGCAATACACAGCAGCATTAGTTGCTGCTCAGCAGGTGTTTATGTCCCAGTCTGCAAGGAGAACAACCTCCACTACAATGAGCAGGAGAAAGCACAGTGGCAGCATCCTTCTGCCAGCCCTGTTCCGTGTTCCCGTTATCTTGTGGGTGCCTCTGCCCTGGCACAGGTACCCTGGTGTGGGCAGAAATGAGACTAACTTTCCCCCAGTGGTAAAACAGCAGCTTCCTCTCTTGTGCTGCACGTCTGGAAGCATCACTCCAACCACCTCAGCCAGCAGTGCAATCTCCTCCAGGCTGCTCAGGAGCAGCACAGGCTTGTAGCCTGTGCTTAAGTGCAGGCACCTCATAAAGGGCAAAAGCAATTTCCATGGCAGTAGTCAGTCTTTTCTCTCTAGAGGAAATCTCCCCAAAAAGCGTGTATCAAGTTCTGAGTGCTTGGGATTTTGGTAGAGGGTGTATAATTGATACTGAAGAGAACAGTCAGTACATTGAACGTTTGTGGCTAGAAGGGCAAATGGTTTGGCTGAGGCAATCCCCAGTAATTATAGGGATCGCTGTAATTAGGAGATTAATGCTGTCCCAGGACTCTGGAAGAGGAGCTGTCTTCCTGCAGGGATCAGCAAGGAATTTCCCCTGACATTCCTCACTATGCAGCATTACTTTGTCCAGGGGATGTCCTGACAGACAGGCACTTTCCCCAGCCTCCAGCCTTGTGATCCGGTGGCCAGCAGGGAAGCACAGCAAATGACCAGTGCTGAGCTCCAGCCCTCAAGGGGAACATCACAAACTTGAGACCACCATGGAAATGAGCCATGGAAAACCTTTGTCTTACACTAGAAACCACAGCCATGCCCTTAAAGAGCATTATCTGGGCTGTTCCAGTGCTGACCACCCCTGCACCCTGCTGTGGCTGCCCACACGGATCAGCACTGCTTGGCTTGTGGTACATCAGTGCTTCTGTCCTCTTTGCCAAGTCACTCTGGTTTACCCAAACAGCAATTCCAAAAAATGCCTCTCCTTCTCTTCCCCTAGCCCTGCAGCAAGGCAGCATTTGGGGAAAGTGCAGCAGAGGCAGGAGATGTTTGTCCTACAGCTGCAGAGGTAAGTGACAGGCTCAGGCAACAAAGCTAGACCTGAAGATAAAGGTCTTGTACACGGCTCTCCACCTTACCAAGACCTGTTTTTGGGATGGGAGATGACAGTGAGGAGGATGGAATGAGTTATCTTTAGGACTTCCTAGTCAGGTATAGAGCTATAAGCATGGGCAGATGCACTTGATTATACAGAAATCATATATGTATATATAAATATATCTATATGTACGTAATAATATCCATGTGTATATAGAAGAGATCTTTGTACATGGCAAACCCATCAGTGAGCAGTCCTACTGTTTGAGCATGAAAAACCTTGGCTCAGATCACATTATCTATAAAGAGGTAGAACATTATTTTTCCAACCTGTAGGCTGAGGTGACAGGCTGGGTTTTCCTCCCTCAGTTGAAGAACACTGAAATATTCAGAGGTCCCACGTGAAGGGTAAATACGCCAAATCCATTAACTTCCTTAATCATTGTTACAGCTTCACCATGAAAACACATTTGTCCAGAGGTGAGTTTTTCCCTTATGGGATAAACAGAAGTATCTGTAAGAAGTACTGTGCCCCTTCCTCCTCCCACAGAAACTGCTTAAGAGCCCAGGAAGAACAGGAATCTAATGAATCCAAAAGAGCCCAGTGACAAAAGCAAAGGGCTCTCTTTGGTGGCCTGGACCCAGCCAAAACCTCCCAGCTGTTCAGTTGACTTTCAGTGAGCACAGACCTGGCAGGTAAAAATGGAGAAACACCTTGGGAGTTGTTGCTGCAAGTTCAGGTCTTCCCTTCCCCATGCCCCACATTCCTTGGGGGCACCCCAACAGAGCTTTTGCCTTTTCCTGCAAGCCACCATCAGGCTGCATGGATTGGAGATGACAGCCAGCTCTCTGAATTAAAGTGGCAGGCAGAGGCTTCCAACCATGCTCCTAAATGCCCTGTTTTCAGGGCATTTCAATGCTTCAGACTTCAATTCTTCTTATTAAATTGTCTGTCCACTGCAGCTAATCAAACAGAAGAATATTTTCTATGTGAGTCAGGGAAGAGATTGGTTTTGGTAACAATTAAAGATGACAAACCCATATTTTGCCTTAGGTAATTCAAGATGATACAGCCCAGAGCACAAGTGAAATTTTTAACCTGCCTGACAGTTACAGTCCAGATCTTTAACCTGGACTCTTGAAAAGAGATGGGAACAAAAGTCCCCTCAGAAAACATCATCAGTGGAATTGCTGATCAATCCTACACCGTGAGATTGCTGCAGTATAATTCTCTAAACAGCAAAGGAGAAAAAATAAACTGAAGTAAGTTGCTGAGAACCAATGGACAGACTGTGAGATTTTGCCAGAAAAGACCTGAGGGATAAATGCAGAGGGATGTAGAATACCTGCTCCTACAGGAGTAGAAGATGTACCACAAAGGCGCGTGTTAAATGAAAATAAATTGCAGGGTGAGCAGTGGTGAAAAAGACAACATCCACACGGTCTCCAAGGGGAGGCAGGTGGAACAGGCTACTAACAGAACTTCAAAGTATCCATATAAGGATTTCATGGTATTCATGAAGATGTTTCTGAATTCCCATTTCAGCCACTGAGCGTAGTTGTAAAGTATCAGTCAGCAGATGCTTTAAGTCAAAAATTATATCTCATTCCTTTGGCAGCAAGTTACAAACAAGTTTGTTGTGGCAATGACATGCATTTGTGTTCAAATGTTTTATTTCATCTGAAGTTCACTTTTTACCCTCAAACAAGGATTAGAGTGTGAGCACTTTTAAACTTCTACAATAAAATCTTTTCCTAGAAACACATTCATAAGTCTGCTGCCTGACTGAATGTTCAGCTAAGCCTCAGCCAACCCAATAAAAAAATTAGCCAGCCACTAATGATTAATAGTATGCTGTTGATAGGAAATGTTTCAGGCAAAGCAGGTCCCATTGATGACCTTGCAAAGAGCGAGCCCTAAAAGTCCAGTTGCTTGCTGAAGCATTCACACCCCCACACCGCTGTGTCTCCAGAGAGGACATCGTCTCTGCAGAAGTGCCACGTTTTCAGCACTAGAGCTAAGAAACATCTTAGGCTTTTCTAAGTCTCTTATGTTTTGAAGCAACAGGAATAATTTTTCTTGGCAAGCATTCTCTCCAAAACGTGCAGATAGTTCCTATACGGTAAAAATGAAAGATAAAATTGCACTGTACAAGAAGAAAACTTATTAAACAGACCTTGCTGAGAGGAGCCAAGCTAAACGTGTCTAGCAGTCTCCAGGAACCTGCTGAATAGGGCAGTGTTGGGCTTGGCAAAACCCTGAATGCTTACGCTGTCAGCCTGGTGATCCTAAGAGGCTCACTCCCTCCAGATGCACTTCAAAGCCAGCACCATCACCTTTTCTGTGACAGGGCCAGAGGCTGCCCCCATCACATGGCTTTGCTTGTAGAGCAGCACTTCTACACATCTACAGGCTCATACTCTTTGTTTATTTCTAAAATCTCTCATGTGCTTTCTCTGAACAATTTCTTCCCTTCCCTATCATCCTTAGAGGTCTTCAGATGAAAAAATATCTTCAAGCTTATCATCCTTCCTACTTCCCCAGTGATTGTACACCTTCTCTCTTTCCTTCTTTCACAGGCCTCCTGCCCCTTGTGCCTGTGACTGTATGAGCTCAAACATTGTCCAGGTCTTATCTGCTCCATCAAAAACCTTCATTATGCATGATGTCTTGTCTGGCAAGCTTACATCCTCCTGTTATTCCTACTGGGTGGCACATGTCAAACCTGCCAAGGTGCATCTGATTTCATGAACCAGCTGAAACTGCAAGTTTTTCATCGTTTTCTCATGCAACCAGAACCAATTTCTCTCACAACCAGGCTTGAGTTTATCTTAAGCATTCAAAGTAGAGCTTTTTAAAGAGTTTAACACAATACAGTGAAGAGTGTGAGGTCTGGGCTGCATCAAAAGAACTGTGAGCAGTAGGGAGAGGGAGGGGATTCTCCACCTGTACTCTGCTCTCATGAGACCCCACCTGGAGTACTGCATCCAGCTCTGGGGTCCCCACCACGGGAAGGAGATGGATCTATTGGAATGAGTCCAGAGGAAAGCCATGAAGATGATCGAGGGTTGGACCACCTATCCTTTGAAGATCCTTTAAAGACAGGAGACAGATTTGGGATTGTTCATTCTGGAGAAGAGAAGGCTCTGGGGTGACTCTTGAGCAGCCTTCCCGTACCTGAAGGGGGCCTACAAGAGAGCTGGAGAGGCACCTTTGACAAGGGTGTGTAGTGACAGGACAAGGAGGAATGGCTTTGAGCTGAAAACCAGCCAGGTTTACATGAGATATAAGGAAGGAATTCTTTCCTGTGAGGGTGGTGAGGCACTGGATTAGGTTGCCCAGTGAAGCTGTAGATGCCCTATTCCTTGAAGTCTTGGGGAGGCCAGGCTGGATGGGACTTTGAGCAACCTGGACTAATGGAAGGGGTCCCTGCCCATAGTAGGGAGATTGGAACTAGATGATCCTTAAGGTTCCTTCCAACCCAAACCATTCTATGATTCTATGAAGTCTCATGGCCGGGTGTTTCCACTGTTGTAAAGAGGATGGAGGATACACAGCTTGTTGAACAGCTGCAGCTCCACTGAGGCCTGAACCACCTGCTGCTGCACGTTGTGTTAGCAGTCATTGCTCGGTTAATCTGAACCATCTGGCTGCTGCCATCCTCTAACAGCCACACATTTTCTGCATATTTTCTTGTCATTGCAGTGCTGTGTTCCGGTGTCTTTGAGAAAACATCTGCCCTAAGGATTCCCCTTTTATAATATCTTTAAAATATGTCACCATCTGCTTATTCTTAAAATCTCTGCCTTGATCCCACCACAAGTAACTGGCCCCTCAATGACCTCCCATTTCATAGCAAGGTGCTTGAGCAGGAATATTCATTTCTTTGCTTCACAACATGCAATACTCTGTCAGGTTTTGATCCACTGGTTTGTTCAGTGTATAGCAGAGAAATACCTCTGCTTTAGCAAATGCCTCTTCTCTTGACTGTTGTAGGCTTCTCTGCTTCTTGGCATTGGTGCAGAGTCAGGAAGAAGACCTCCACCCCATCTCCCTCTGAACTAGCCCAACTCCAGGCAGAAATTCCTCTGGTTCTTGCATTATAACAAACCATTTTTCACACTGCCCCAAAACCCATCTGCACTACACACCAGACATGACCACTCTGGAATCTCCTGCTGTTATGTTACAGCCAATTCCTGATAAGAACAGTTAATACCTGCTTTAAGATGATAAAATTATCCCCAGGTCTTCTCCACAGCTCAGGTTTCAGCTGGAATTTTCTCATGTTTCACAAAGAAAGCCACCAGGATGCTCACAACTGCTAGGCAAATTGTTAGGGTTTTAGCTCCAGACTACCAGTATAAAGAAATACAACCTCTTTTTCCAAAGATTTGGGAGGCATGAAAATCTGTCTTGCTAATCTGTCTTGAAACAGAGAACAAGGAGTAAACCTTTCCTTGCATCTGTCAAAACACATAGTTTAAAAAGTGCTAAATGATTTGGTTTCCATGCAAATACAGGAAGATCAGAAAAACAGGCTTTGATTTCCTCAAGCAAGTTTATATACTAAGGGAGATTTATTTAGCTAATTTGAAAATGTGAAGTGTGGAAAGGGTAAAACAGTTCAGTAAGAACAAATCCTGGACAAAAAAACATGGAGGAGGAACTGCCCAAAGAGAAGGATGTCATTGACACCAGCGAAAGGGTGACAAACTGGACTGCAATAGCATTAACTTGCAAACTGGGAGAAACCCCTGGACTGGAGTGCTATGAGGATGAGGGACAGCCCCTAGACTCTGCTGGGACAAGCAGATGACGAAGAGAAGAGAAGAGAAGAGAAGAGAAGAGAAGAGAAGAGAAGAGAAGAGAAGAGAAGAGAAGAGAAGAGGTCTCTTTGGCTCCCCAAAGGGGTCTGCTCTGGCAGCTGTGGCTACACAGCCCCTTGGGCACCCGTCAGCAGAGCCTGGAGCTAATTTGTGGCAGGTGTTGTCTTTCTGCATCTGAGAGCTGAGCCCTGCCCCAGCAATCAGCTGGTCCTGGTTAAGGAAAGCATTACAGAATGCTAGAGATAAGTTCTAGCATCTTAGAGACCCAGAAGAAGTTACTGGTGTCATTGGACATGATTTTTGTTTGTTTGAATGCAGCTTTCTAGAGCATTACCTGTGTTACTGTGAGGATCTGAAACTGGAATCTCTGAGATGAAAAGAAGAAATTGGTTGATTTTTTTTCCTTTCCTTTTTTTTTCCATTTGCTTTTAGTTTATTAAAATATGTGTGAATTTTCCTGGAGATTCACCAGGAACAATTCCAGAGGGACTAATGCTCATAATTTTTCTGGATCCAATTAAATCTAACATCCACTGCCCTCATCATTAACATATGTTCAACAGAGCTAAATATTTCATCTTACTGTAAATTGCATATAATTTGGCTTCTTTGTTTTTCTTTTGTGGGCACGGATAGCTGTTCTCTGCTCTGAATTTGTCATCAATAAACCAGAACTCATCCAGAGAGCAGTTAACTGCTTGTGTAAAATAATCTATCAGAAAAGGTTCCCAAAAAATATTTGTAATGGATATTACAGAGAGTTACAACCATTTCTAAAATGGGGAAAATGTTGCAGTTCCTGCCACTGTTCGTTGCACAACTTGGCTTCTAAAAACACTGGCAGAACAGAAATACAGCACTGCCAACATTTGAGATTGTATCATAGTTCCAGATAGTGAACTTTTTTATGAAGTCCCCACTCCTGAAAGCATCTGGATTAGATGAAAACATAAACTTTCATTTGTTATAAAAACAATGTCTTCCTAAACCACATGGTTAGAAAAGCTTGGCAAAACATGGGTGTCATCTCATCTGGTTGTACTGTCTGTAATTTAGACACCTCATACAAGCAGGTCACCTACTCCACTCTACAGTCTGCGAAAGAGTCTGGTCCCTCGACAGATGAACCTGCCCCTCTCTACTCACTGACAGCTCAAGGTGAGCCTGAGCTCAGGCAGGTGGAAAGATTAGGGCACCTTCTCCCCTGTGTTCACACGAGTCCTGCTTTGACCCCCCAGCAACTAGATTCAGCCCCAAATAACTTGATTTCAAAGGAAATCCAGCAGTGGAAACAAGAAACAAATCCATGTGGCTGTGTGGCCCCACCATCTCCAGCACCCCAATATTCCCTCTCCAAAGGTGATCTTAGCCTGAACCCTTGAATGGTGCTGGGTGTAGCCTGAGCCACAAAAACCATCAGCTGCCTTGGCAGAAAGCTGTAAGAAAATAGAGGCGATGGACCTGTGAGCCAAACTAGTCCCAAGAGTGCCAAATGATATAGAAGAGGACAAGAACCACAGATTGTGACTGAGATTTTACTTAATATTAGTAAAAATCTTTTCCTCAGGAGGCACTGCAGTGCTGAAGCAAGTCCCAGGTACAGGGTGTGCTTCCCTTCCTTGGGGGTTTCCCCAGGACTAACCTTGTCTGATGTCAGTAAAGAGTAGGGCTGAACTAGGTGATCTTCAGGGGTTCTCTCCTGCCTGGGTCTGGAGATATCATTATATCCTCACTCTGAAAGAAGTGGATTTCCCATGAGTGATTATGCCAGCCCTCCCTAGAGAGGACTTCTGACACACTCCTCAGGTGCTGCTGGGAGTTGACAGAGAGCCTGTTTTGAGAGGCATGTGCTGCCACTTGCTCTCTTTTGGTTTTTAATACTCATCTTTTGTCTTCACTTTCTTACAGCAGCTGTGAAATAAGTCATAATATTTTAAGAGCTTCCTTCAAACAATGGTTGTGGCTCCTCTCCTCTCCTCTCCTCTCCTCTCCTCTCCTCTCCCCAGAAGACTTAGAGATGGGGGAAGTTTGATGATAGCTGGAAATATTGTGTTAATTGAGGGAAATGCAAGTTCTGTAAAAGAAAAGTATCATGTGCTATGTAACTTTAATAGAAGACGATTTGAAAGACAATTAGTTTATCACAAGTAGATTTAAAGTGATTTTGAAAGAAGTGATGGTTAAGAAAACCTAGCACTTTCTCTCACTTTCTAAGAAAGATTCAAAATTTTAAAAACAACCAGCAGACAAGCTGGAAAACAAGATGTTTTTTCTATGTAAGATGTAGCTAGACATGGGAGTTCCTTAAGTATGCTACTAAAAGAGCAGGAAATGCCGTGGGAGGAAGAACAGAGTAATGTCACAGTTTGAAGCTCAAAAGCCTATGAAGATGGGGAATGCCTCCCCATAGACCAAAATATCACTGGATTTCTGCTTCATGAAAACCCTAAATGATCAAAATACTGCATTTTAAGAAAACATAGGGAACAAGAAAAATGTCATCACAACGTGAGTAGCAGGCGTGTCTGGACACCAGAACTGGAAAGCAAACCGAGCTCTTTGGGGGTTGGAAAATCAGCCGCGCTGGCTCTGGGGTGCGGCATCTGAAACACCATCAAGGATCTGCTGCAGAAAGGAATGCAAGGCTAGGAATAAGAGGAAGATTTTTTTCCTGAGTCAAAAATTGGTGCAAAAAAAGCAAACACAACCCTACCCCAGTGGAGCAGCAGCCTATCACTGTGCGGTCATACCTCTCACTTGGCATCTCCACAGCAGCATTACCTCATCTTGGCTACTGTGGTTGCAGAAGAGCAGAGGCAGAAACATGCTCCTAAGGTCACATGCAGACTTAGAAGTTACATTAAGGAGTACCTGCATTGCAGCCAGCAGTAAACAATCGCTGTCCATGTAGATTTGCTTTCAAGTTGCCATGTGTCCAGCACATGGGGAATACCCTGGGGAAACAACACACTTAAGGGCAAAATGTGCAGGAACACACACAAGGGAGAAACGTCAAGAGCAGTGAAAAATTCACCCTTAATCATCTGTGTGTTTTTCACAGACTTGAAACAGAGTTTGTGAAAGCAGAGCTCCTACACCCCAGCTCTAGCAGGGTCTTGGTGGGACATCCTCCCTCCAAAGGACAACTGTGCCACTGAGTGACTTCCTCCCAGCACACATCTGTTGGGCCTTGACTAAAAATGGCTGGCACAATGTTAGCCCATGCTGCCCTGCATGACCAGCCTTTTCCATCTGGGGAAAAGGCATGAATCAAAATGGACTTTTGACAGGACTTTTACACTCCCAGGTTCCTCACAATATGGCTACCTACAAGAACTGAACTCAGCAGAGAGCAGCACAGGGTAAACACACCCTGGGGCAGCAGAGAACGGTGCCCAGGTTGACAGCTGGGCAGTAAATGAGTTTAACCTTTCATTCCTGAAGCCACAGCCTTCTCATTTGCTCAGGAAAAATTGCCAAAAAAGCCCTTCAGTAGTTCTGATTGTCAGTCAGGACTTGAGACTAAGAAACAGCAACGCTGCCCATCTTCAGCCACAAAAGAGAGAGCTGCAGCAGCTTTAGAGGCCATTCTCCCCTTCTCAGAGGGATGTGGCAGAGAGGCCCTCAGGATACCCACATGGGCTTTCAGTGAGGAGCAAGGAGGAGGTCAAGCCATTGCTGGGCAACAAGCAAAGTGAAGAACACTTTGAAGGGTAGCTTTGTAATGTTTTTTACATTACTTTGCTGGCTGGACGGCAGCATGGAGCATCTGTTTCCAGCTACAGAACTGCTCATGGAAAATACTCTGGCGATGGCAAAGACTCCCTTTCCCCTCCCCAAAGCCTCCCCCCAAACCGCACAGGGCTGGATTGAAGGCCTCACCGCTCAGGGCATTTTGCCTGTAATCACTGGCAATGGATTTAGACATGTAGTCCAATTATGTCCCAAAATTTGTGATTATAACAGGATGATTTATGCTGCAAACAAAAGAGCTAATGGGTCACAAGACTTGTCTTCCTGTGTTTCTGTTTGTTTCCCTAATGTGTTTTTTTCTCTTTCACTTTTGGGGAGTTGGAGTTTGGGGTTTTGTTGCTGGTTTGGGTTTTTTCCTGCCAGAGGAGCTGCTTCCTCATGGCTTGACTGTACCAGGCAAGAGGGAGGAGGCCTGCCAGAGGGAAGCAGTGACTCGATGTGTCTTGTACAGTTAATTGGTTTTAATTTATGAGCTGCAGGCAGATGGTGGCTGCAGCACATTAAAGCTTCTTTAGGAAATAACACATAGATTTTTCCCTCCGGTGCCTGAAAATTTTGCATCCTGAATAAAAAGTATGAGACTGCACAGCCCAGCATCAGCACTGGTGTAGCACCTGTGTACAGCTGATGAGCCTTAGGCTCCGTTGTTTTCCAGGGCTTTTGTTGCGTGAAGGCAGCTAAAGAAAATCCCAAGAGCTCCAATGAAATCAGAAAAGCTGATGACAACAGATGCTTGCTCCCTCTCACCCTGTGCAACACGGTCTCCATATCCATTTATCTTCCCTGAACTGGTGAGAAACCTCAAAGGAAAAAGAACAAAGTAAAAGCAACCAGAATCTTGGAGGAGAAGAAGAGCTGCTGCTATGAATAAAGGATGCCAGGCGGGAAAATCACAGCACAGGAATGCAGGGTGAGACACTACAGCAAGAAATATGGCTCTTCTGGTATACCTGGACTGCAGAAGGCAGACATAGCTGCAGACACCGTGTGTCAGAAGCTTGGCATATACTATTACTGTTACTAAATATTTCATCGCCGGTCATTTGGAACATTTGGTTATAGAAAATGTTTGCAAGAAGATTGAGCAGCTCTCTGGATCTCACTGCTGACATCTGTAGAAAGGCAGATAAAACCTTTAGTTCTGTTCATGACATGAGAACTCCATCATCAATATCCTCCCACTCCAAATAAACTTGGCACGGGATGCTGCAGGTATGAAAGTCTACTTGGATTCAAGTAACAACTTTATACATTCATGAGCCAGAAATAAATCAAGAGCTGTTACATACACACTTCTAGCTGATGCACAAATTTCTGGAGGATAGGGAAGCATCCCTTTGCATTTGTCCCCGTCTTTACAGCATTCCCTGGATTCCAGAGTGAATAATGGCAGGGCTCATCTTGCTGGGCTGGGTGAACCTCTGTTCTGACCACTTGGTTGGTCTTATGTACCTGTAAGATGCATTTTATGGCTAGTCTGGTCAATTATTGGTGGATCATTTCCACACCTCCTCTAAGATATTCCTTCCATGAAAGAGCATATCAGATGTTACCTACACAGTAGTTTCCACTGGTGTAGTAGCTATTAAGTCTTTTAATGAGTCTGACTGAGCCAATGAGAGCTTATACACAGGCACAAAATGCTGTAATACTGTATTTTGACTTTGCTTAAGCTTTTTTTATTTTCATCAAAGACATCAGAATAAGCCACTCTTTATCCCCAGTAGCCTACACCTATGCTGTCCTACATAGCCACACCAGCTAAAATATGCAATATTAATTAATCCCTGGTATTTTGCATGGAGAACAGGCCTTTCTTGCAGTTCCCTGGGGAGGCTTTGTTCAGCACCATGAAACCACAGCTGCAGCTGTGGACAAATTTTTGAGAGAATATATAGAGGTGATACAATGCTGGGGTCTAGCATGTCACTCTGCATGCCACAGCAAACCCCTCTCTGGTAGCTGGGGGTTGAAATACTGCAGCACTGACATTCAGCACTCGTGCCTCAGATTTGAGGAGGTGGAGAGATATCTTTTCCCTGGGAAGGCTGCTTGGCGTAATAGAATGCCTTCGAGGCATCCAGCCCCCATATGGGATGAGCACTTTGTTCCACTGCAGTCAGGAGAGCAAACCTAACTTGGATTTTGGACTGGTTTAGAATACAAGTATAAATAGGAATTATACCCAACACATACTTCACTCCTTGCAGTGACAGAATGTGCTTAAAATTGTTCTTTCCATTTGTTGGTCCCTGCTTCCAGTGAAATGATTCAGCCTTGCACACCATTCAGAGCTTGAACCTTGCGGGGGTTATTTTACGTGCACATGCTTGCAGAGATGAGAAACTCTTCTGGCCATAAGGCTGTACTTGATGTTTAAAACAAAGTCATATGGAAAATATATTGCAAAGAACCATATTGGGAATCTTGAAGCTCCAAAAATACAGTATTTAAAGCAGCTGGCTTCTACTGATGGACAGTACAGAAGAAGTTGGTAAAGATTCATTGTATCCTAAACAAATCTCCAAACAGAAGACAGCTCCCTTCATAATCCCAGTCTGATGTTAACCAGCCTCCTAACACTGCAAGCAATATATACCCTAAGGCCAAAGCAACCAGCTTTTACAGGTCAATACGTTCATGCTACCCTTGTGCTCAAGAAAAGAAAGCATTGAAAGCCTCCCAGGCTCATCACAAAGAGCAGGACTGTGCCAATCCACATCATCAAAGAAGTGGAGCAACAGCACAGTTTTTGTTGGCACCACTTTGTGTAACTCACTGCTCAGTGCCTGCTGCTCCAGAGCACGAGCACAGCCTCTGTGGGCAGGCTGCTGGGGAGCCTGCTGGTGCCGAGGGATGGTGCTTTTGCCCGCTGGCAGCGTAGATCCATCCATGCCCTTGTCACCTGCAGGTGGGACAGCTGCCTTGGACTCCCCCAGGCTGCAGCTCTACAGCAGTGAGGGCAGAAGCCAGTGGAGGCACAGCCGTGTCCCTGCCCCGGGCACAGGGAGAGGGAAGCAGAGTCTGGGAGTCCCTTTCCCACAGGCTGGGTTTCCGGGAGCAGTGCGGTCCCCATCCAGTGGCTTCTGCCAGCACCGCTGTTTTCTCTCTGGGCTCCTCTTGGCTTCATCCCGTGCAGCTGTGCTCTCCACATCAGAAGGGACTTTTCACAGAAAAGTGAAATTAGCAAAAACAAAGATAGTTGAATGCATTTTGTTTCACCAGAGAGACTGTTTGTGGTTAGCAAATAGACATGAAATGTTATAACATAATTTCTAACAGTACCCTATAGAGATGACTTGTCTGTTAAACATGAAATAAAACTGGCAGGAAACCACCATATTGACTTAATAAGGCATAACATTAACTGACACCAAAAAGCAACTTAGTTAAGAAGCAGAAAACTTTACAACCTCAGTTATTTGAGAAATACAGAGGTAGCCCAGCAATTAAATTGAAAGTGATCATTAGGGTAATTTGCACTATTCAGATCGCTGCAATTCAATGTGATGCCATGAATGCATGGGGTTGGAATTTCTTTGACTCTATTATTCTCCTGACAACTCCTGATCAAAAAAATATTAAAATACTAGCTGCCAGTTGAAAACCATACACTGTTTGGCAATATTCATTTAGAGATATTTCTAGCTGAGCCAATTAAGGCTTCAGAGTTTGTGGAGCACACATCTTCCCAGTGCCTAATGGTACATACATTCTTGACATACTCTGTGGCTCAGACTGGGTAACTAGAGGTACTGCCCGTGTCTAAGTAAGGCCCTGGAAGCAGGTATTGTTAATACTTTCTGGTTTTTAACAGGGATTTGCAAGAACATCCGTGCACAAAAAAGGTGAAAAAGATAGGAAGACGCTAAGCCGGAAGATAATTTCTGTTTCATACCTATGTTTCTGTAGTGTGTTCACCCAGGCCCTGACTCAACCCCTTGTGCCATGGGGCCCAGAAGAGCCTCACAGTCTCTGCCTGTCCTGAGTAGCTTGGTGGAAAATCACAGGATGCTCAAATGGCAGGTGAGGTGGGATCAGTGTGAAATCCCAGAGAGATGAACATCGCTTGTTCATGCTGTGAGCAAGCCCTTGTGGCAGTGCAGATGTTATTATTTTAATTGCAATACCACAGTCCCAATTCCTGATTGTTTGTGTTGGGAATCCAGGGTGCCAGATCATCTTCCAATGACTGTCAGCAAAGGGCTGGTATTACTTTACCTTGAGGTGGTGCATGATCTCAAAGCGTGCCATAAGGGCCTATCCCCTAACTGGATGGGCCCTGACCCTATTCCTCTGTATTCTCCTCACTGTCTGAGGTGCCTTCTGTTTTATCACATCTCCTCTAATAGCACAGTTAGTCATTTGTTCACTTTTAGATGTACAGCTTCCCTGAGAGAGTCAGCAATTACCCCATTTTTCGCTAAAGACAAGCACAGCCCATGTTGGGGTGTCAGGGTTGATTCCAGCTGCCTCTTTGCCAGGCTGACACAGTACTTCAAACACCTCTGGCATGCAACAAGAAATACAACTACTGTAAACATTTTCCCAGTACCTAGACAGCCACAGAAAGAGAGAAAGGTGGGAGTTTTTTGGTAGTGGTGTGTGTTTAAAAAGTGTCTAGTACCAGGGATTATTGCAAGTACCTAAGTCTCCTGAGCGGTAAAATATTATAAGGAAATTAATTAGGAAAACAAAGTAATTATATGGAGTAAATGTATAAGAGCAATTGATTCAGCCTTCCTCCTTAAACTCTAGAGTTGTGGTGCCATTTTTCTAAAGATAGAAGACTTCAAATGCCAACACACAAAGTTTTAATACGCTTTTTCCCTAAGGCTAAACTAAAGAAAAATTGGCTGCACTTTCCTGGAGTTAACAGGTCAAATTTATCATGCTGCCACTTATGTTCAAGAACCAGCAATTTAACTGCTCCTAACTGGCTTGGTTTGGCCCTCCTGAAACTGGAGATGGGCTGTGGTTTTTATGCAATCTTATCTGCTAGAAGTGACTAATATTAGAATAACACAGGACTACAATCTTGGCATTCTGGAAAGCTGGTGAGATCCTATCCCCAAATTCTCCTCCTTAAATGCTGCTGGTAATTTCAGCAGTGTTTGTGTTATTACTACGATTTATATGTATAGGTCCCAGATAAGTTAACCACGAAGGAAAAGATAATTGACAAATTCTCCACTACTCTTCTGAGTTGTTTTTTCCCCTCCTGGGATCAAAATTTCTTTAGAAAAAAGATGATTATTCTCTCCCCACAGCTATAAATTCCTCAGCCAGCTCCTCTGTTACCATGCAGTCTGCTGGGCATGTTCCAGAATTATTTCTGAAGTTTTCTCAAACTTCCATATAAGTCCAAAAATTCCATAGCCCTGCTCCGTGCCAGCATGACAGTCGACCCTTCCTGCTTGGTATAAATTCTTGAAACGCTCAGTTCCGCTGATGCTGAGCAGCCAGTTAAATAAGGGACACAAAATCCACATAGTGCTTTGGGAAAGTGCTGCCACAATAATCACAACCATCTCTCCAGAAGCTTCAGTTCTTTGCAGCAAACCAAACTGCCCTACAAACCACAGGGCAGAAAGCATCCAGCCATCACCACATGGTCTAACACTGATCACCACCAGAGGAAGAGGTGTTGGGGGGCAGTAATAAAAAAGAGGGGGGAAACCCCCCCCAATATCTGTGCAAAAATACGTGAATGGCACTGAACAAAATAACGCTCCTCCATTGGAGGCAAATAAATCACTCCCAGGCTACAAGTCAAGCATGACTTGAAGCACTTTATGAAAATAGATGCAGCATCCTCAGCATGGTGGTGTCCACAGAGAGGGCTTCCTACCAGAGCCTGGTGTCCCAGGCATGGTGCGGCTCCCACACCTACCATGGGCTGGAAGTGCAAGGCCAGTGTCTGCTCATGGCCTGTGCATCCCTGTTCCCTGCTAAAGGAGCAAGTTAGCCAACAATAACAGTTTTTGTTTTGTTGCCATCTCAGTAGACACTCTAATAGAGCTAATAGGAAAAAGAAACCTCACCAGAGAAGGGAAAGGTCAGAAAGCTAATAAAATAAATGCAGCTATTGTGTGATCACTTGGCAATTCATAAGGGAGTGTAATTTTCTCTTTTTTTTTTTCCTCAGCAGCATAAAAGTCTTCTAACGAATCCAAAATGAAATTTCAGCTTTCATGCAAAGTTTGTTACCAACAGTCATGTCGTTGCAGAATTAGGAATATTAGAGATTTAGGTTTACCTAAATAATATTAGAGATTTAGGTTTACACTTATTAGATTCCCTCCTCATTTCATCTCTCTGGGTTTTTCTGAGGTCTTCTTCCAATCAGCTTTGGCTATCAAAGAGAAGTAGCATCATACATGAGAAAATGTTGGCCAAAAAGGTAATTTTACACCAAGAGGCCTGTATTGTTCTTGAAGGGCACGGCTGGCCAACTGTTGCCCTTTTATAGCATTGCCCATCTAGGTAATTCATGGCTGGTTGCTCTTTAAGCTAGTGAGGGTTCCTCTGTTTGCAATCAAATACCTGCTGAAGTGTTTGGCTGTTCTAGGGCTTTGAGTCAACAAAACATGGTTTGATAAATGGTTTTCTTCCAAGCCCACTCCTCTCCAGCACCATGTTGACACCATGGTGCTGCTGGATTTGGGGACTGCCATTCCTGACTGTCTAAGTGTACATACACACCTGTATCCTGTGTGCCTGGGAGTCACAAGGGACACACACAGCTGGAATTTGATCCTCATAGCAGTAGCTAAATCACTACAGTGCCGGAAAAGATGTCCTCATGGATAAAGAATTTAAATGCAGCTGCTGTCCTTTCTCTAGGAAAGATGACCCTGTGCTCTCCTGCCTTCCAGCGAGAGTCAGGGCTCTGAAGCAGCAAGAGCAGCCTGAGGCTGGGGATGAGTGGGCACCTCGGGAAGACCTACCTGGTACCCCACTGCCTGCCCTGCACCCAGGTAAGACACACAACCAAGGCAATAAATCCTCCTGCGCTGCCAGCCTTTGGCTCTCCTCATACTCAGTGGAGAGGGACAGACCTGACTCCAAGGCAAGGCAGCTGTTGTAAGGGATCTGAACACAGGCCATGGTATTAGAAATAGCACAGCACAAACTCAGGGAGAAAGTAGCCTGAAGGGCTGCAAAATAAGTTGCATGGCCTCACTTAAGGAGGTCTGTTCCCAGGAACCACAACAGGAGGCCACCGGCTGCAATGAAACTCTCTCAGATCTGCAGAAGGATGCACTCAGGCCAGCCCTCTTCCCTGCTATGAACCTCTACAGAGCCATCAGCTGAATCAGCAGCATCTGCAACTCCCCTAACAGCCCAAAGACATGGCCCAGTTTAAAAACCTATCAAACACAGGAGAAGGCTACATCCTGACTTGTTGTACAACAGGCTGATGCAAGCGAACACCCAAGCAAGCCCTGTGCCCTAGGGTGGAAGGAGGGCAGTGCTTTGGTGTGATACAATTCCCTTCCCAGCATACTAGAGAAGAAACTCACTGTACAAGAGAAGAAAACACATCTGTCATGCCAGCCATCCCTCTACAGCAGTGGAGCTTTTTCCTAGGCAATGTTTGTTGCTTTAAAGGGTCCACTTCGTGGCTTTTCACATCAATCATTACTGAAGTTATGCCAAGATCACAAAAAAACTACTCTTGTAGTTTTATCGGGTAAATATGCTTCATGGGTAACAATATATCCTGCCTGAACTTAACTTTACTTCTTCTCTCTATAAAAACAGCCTGAGATTCTCCACAAAGTTAATGGAATGCTGTGATAAATTAGTTCTCCCTGAAAGTTTCCTATCCTATTCTATGGAAAAAAATAAATCGTATTATATCAGTGTGATTGAGAGGGAGATTAGTTATTGCTGTCTCTAAAGCAAGAGATCATAATTTCTTTTTGAGGCTCTCTTGTATCACACAGAATTGGCTGGCCTTGGAAAACCTGGTTATTCCATACACTTCAGTGCAGGGGCTCGGACTAGCCACAGACATCCTACTCTACTGGGTTATACACATTAGAAAGAGGAAGGCAAGGATTTGATCAAAGCTTTCAGGTTCTGCAAGGAGAGAGGACTCAACTTCTCATCAAAGAGAAAGAAAGAGTAAAGCAAATTATGTGGGAAATGAGAAAGGAAAGAAAAAGATATTAAATTTACAGGCTTTAAAACAAAAAGAGACACTGTGACCATCCATATTGCACAAATTCCTGCATAAGCCAGGCTACATTATGATTGATTACCTCCAAATAAATAGGTGGTTAGTTCCTCTACAGCTGTAATTACAGGTGTTTTCAGGAAAAAAAACATTTATGTATGCTTGACTTGTATGCTAATATAGCAATATTTTACCAGCATCACCCATTCACATTTTAGGAATATATTCCTATACCCTGTTCCAGATGCTGGATGTGAACTTGTGCAAAAATACCTCAGATATGGCAAATACATTCACTAGGGAATCTCAGAAGAAAATGGGATTTCCCAAACCTCTTTGTTAGAAAACACATATTGCTATTCAAACTACTTCTAAGTCAGCATCCCTCAGAGGAAGAACTGTCTCAGATTTTTCTTCAAGCTCTCATTATTACAACAGTATTTATGGCTGTGCCTCAGGGGAGCAAGCAGACAGCCTCATCCATCCCCCACACAGTCAGCAGTCCCTGGACCCTACTTACACAGAGGGTTCTTTCAATACTAATTTTATCTCAGGCCAAGGGTTCAGGCAATGACCTTCTAGACACCACCACAGCCCCAGAAATAATTGCATGGACTGTTGTGCCACATTAAATTTCATAACCTTAATCTGCTAAGTGGTACTGAAAGAAGAGTGAGCAAGTACTCTATCAGGTCCCAATGAAAAAATACAAAACACTTCTCAAGATACTCAGGCCTTCTCCAAACACATACAAATCTCATGTGCTTTCAGAAAGCAGCAGCATTTTTTCTGGTCTCTGTTGCTTATACTCCTTCTGAAATGTATTGATGTCCTATCTCTTAAGGAAAATGCAATTGAAATTTCCTGTAGGACTGCTGTGATCACACATGGGCATGGACTCCGCACACAAGATGGGGATGCGAAATCGTTTATTGCACAGCCAGAATTCCCCTAAATACCAGCACACCCAGGATATAACATCATATAAACAGGAAAGATGTTCACCACAGTGTCCCCCAATCACCTGGGGTAGTGCCCAGATTTTGCCTGTTATGGTAACAGGTAAACAATACCCTATAAGGTCACAAACTACAACCATCACCTCTCACAGGTCCAACCCTGTCCACAAACCCACAATCCTCTCTCCACCCATGCCCAGTGACCTGGATACAGCCCCAGGGTCACCTCTGGGCCCAGGAAAGAGGCTCTGTCTCTGGCCTTCAGGGCCTATCTCTATCACCACATAGTGTAGCCCAACACAGGACTTGTTAAGAATGAAAGCTTTACGTGCTGAGGATGCAGGACAAGACCAGCAGGCACGACCTCAAGGACCTCTGCAGCGCTAGAGATGTGTTGAGACTTGCCTGATAGAGAGATCTCTGAAATGCAGCAGGCTTTTTACTCCGTGACACTCTTGGCTGTGAACACCACATGTGAACAATTTAACATAAATCAGAGATACATGTATTTGTGCAGAATTTAGACCTCTACATATTGACGTATGAGAGAGCACAAAAAGCAGATGGGCTTACCATTGTCTGTTCTCTTCTGTCTTTTGCCACATGACAAAGAAAGTGACATAAAATGGATTATTTTGTTTCTGTGGAAATAAATACCATCTCCTGCTGGAAGTGCTCTTCTCTGCCTGTGTAGATCGTGGCTTAACATACAGCTGTCTGATGGATTCCTCCAGCTGCCTGTTCTGCATGAGTCACGAGGATCTGGGCTGTGCAACTGCTGTCACTCAGGAAAGGTGGATGTTTGAACCTGGAATGTCAATACATCAGCTACAAGCAGCAACAGGCTCTTCTGGGAGCATTTCCTTTGGTGACAAGGAGCAGCTACCTCTAAGAGAGCAGAGGGTCCATACATACATTAGTGCTGCCTAGTTTCATGTTAGTTCAACTCAAGAGTGAAAACAACGTGGCAATAGGATATCGTCTGGTCTAGGTGGGGCCTCTCTGTTATTGGACATATTTTTCTTTAAGATTACTGCTAACAAGGCTGGAGCATGCTTGACAATCCTTGACTGCAACCTGAGAACGTGACAGATGATGGCAATGGAGGAGGTGACAGGTTGTTTTGAGTGGATGCTGGTGATACTGCTAACTTCTGTGGGCAGCTTTTAATCTTCACCAAAAATATCCTGCAACAGATAACCAACTAACTGGCTTTCTACAAGCACCTTTTTTTGGTTTTGTTGTTTTCCAGTTATATTCTTTTTCTGATTCCTTCTTTTAGGCTTTTTTTTTCAGAAAAGTTTTACAGATTTCTCACCATTGTCAAGAACAGTATGCAAATTAGTATGAAAGACAAAACCAGAGCCTTTCTCCTCTCCCTGTCTCTTCCACTGCATTTATTTTTCTGGTCAAGGTGAATAATAAAACCTGATTGTTTCTCCAACAGAAGGTGAGGTTACGTGGCTTCAAAAAAGAAAAATATTATCCCAGTTTTCTGACTATAATCTTTTTTTCTCCCCTTGAAAAAAAAACCTCAAACTGTAAAAAACTGGTGCTGGGACTTTCCAATCTCTCCCTTTGATCTGCAGTCTTACGGGTAGTTCTTTCTTCTTTTTCATGTTGCTGGTTCCTACTTTGTGCTAAATATGATTTTGCACTATATTTAATTTTGCTCTTGTTAACATAACCCAAATGTCACTGCCAACTGCCACCAAGACAGTCGTTCTGACTCGAGATTAACAAATTCATTGTGAATTCCTTTGGAAAAAAAACATTCCACAGCCTGAATATCTGTGGAAGATGAAGCTTAAATTTGATCGTGACGAAAATCAGTAAATCAGAGTTCTTGTTTAGCTGCTGTTACATGTTCTCTGACTCAGTCAACAAATTTATTTCATTCCTGTTCCCCTTTCAAGCCAATAGAAAATAGTTTCATGCAACTAAAAAATGCTTTGGGCAAGACTGGGAGAAGCAAATAACTTACTTACTGAATATGGGGTGTTGACTGATTGAAAATGTCTCGCCAATTCATCTGGAGTCACCAAATGCTTGGAGCTGGAAAGAGGATGTGGGGCTCAGTTAGTGGAACGACATCATGCTGAGGGCAGACAGCTCCCCTTGAGCAGTCAGGATACTGCCCACGGTATTTTTCTGATATCCAGACTCTCCTTATTAGGGGAGTACCTTGGACACTGGTCTGGAGGGGGTCACCTTTGCCTGATTACCTCAACTAACAAGCATTTCAGTCATTTTGGCTGCAGGAACTCAAAATACATCACCTCTGAAATGCTCCAGCCATGGCAGACAGGGCACACCAGTAGAAGATACAGGTTCAAGCCCATGTCAGCACAGGAAGAATTCCATGCTGCTCTCCTGAATTTTGGAGTGTCCGAAGTGTCCACACAGGCAGCAGAGGCAACGCTGCAGCACCCACATCCTCCTTCTTTGCACGAACTGCACTGTTATCCTTTTCACTGCACCCTTTTCATTCATCCAGAAATAACTCAAAGAGGCAAGACACAAGGTCTCATTTCCTTGCATGTGCGTGTGGCGTGAAAGGACAGCAAAGCATATTTTTCCTGAATTTCAGTTCAGAGGCTAACAGGAAGCATTCACTTTTATGACATTCATAGTGCAGGACAGACGTTTCACCTCTACAATATATCTGGGTAACTGCAAGCACAGTTCCAGCACAAGCAAGAGCTTTTTAAGGCCAAGGCTCTAGTGATGAAACACTACAGACATACGCTGCCACTTGGATTACCCTGGCAACACTTCCATGTAAACAAAGTCTAATGGTGGACACCTTCTGTCCTTCCAACATGTTGTCAGATCACACTCTGCCACGAGGGATGAGTTCCTCTGCAGCACTCAGTCGTAGCAGGGAATCAAAGCATGGAAACCACATGAGCAGAGATTACACAGCCTCTCAAATCTGGCAGCCAGATGTTGGCTTGCAAGAGTGAGTGTAACCAGATGGTTTTTCTGCCATTTTTTTCTCCAAACATTGGGAAGAGGTTAACTGAATGACACACACAAGTTCATTATCATATTTGCATATTTAGACACATTCACGTATTTGCCCCTACAAAACTGTAATCCCTAAGGATTACAGGCAGGGCTAAGATTTTCAGATGTCAGGTCCAGCTCAGACTCTGCAAGAAGCTCCAAGTGAGTAACAGCCAGAGTAGGACTTCTCCATATTGCTGCCGTGATGTCAGGATCAGCCCAAGGGGGCAGTCCACAGAATGAATCCCTTTACAGCCAACTTAAAAACATGCTCCTGGATGCAGTACATGGGGACAGCTCATCAGCTGGTCATGGACATCTTTGCTCTTTTCTACCCATGCAGAATTGCCCTACAGTGAACAGCTTGGGATTTGGAATAAAAAAATACAGCAGGAAGATCACTGCACTGTTGTGTAAAATACTGGCTGCTGATGCAAAGTGCTCAGGCAAAGGAAAGAGGGCTTTGATGGGATAGTCCTATATCCCAACATGATCTAGCTGCTTGGATACTTCTCTGAGGCCACAGAAACATGCTACTTTCTAATGAAGCTGACATCAGAGCCCGCTGGAGAGAAGTCAGGGCAGGTCAGCTCGGAACCAGTAGATGCAGATGCTACTCTCAAGGACCAGTTTCAAGGTTGAACCCTCATCACTAGCCCACACCTCTGTCCATTCCACAGTGTCTATGCCAGACAGCCACATCTGGAACAAAAACATTTAGTTCCATTTAATATCCTGTGCTTTCTTCTATACAAGACATGGGTTTGCAACTCACACACTCCATGTGCACTGCACAGTATCACACCAGCTGGAGACAATGCATTTAGGACAGCAAGGAATATCAGCAGATGGACAACAACAAACACTTTACTGCTATGACTTACATTCTAGATAAAACAAAACCCAGGAACAACCCTAATTCCCAGCTAGATAATACAGAAAAGCAGCAATTCTGGCTCTGAGCTGCTTTTGACTGACCTGGATGTCATGAAGGCAAGTGAAAACTCCCACCAGAGCTTTTGACCCTCAGACAGGCTAATTCCAGTTGATTGTTCCCATTTTATTTAGTTATGCAAACACGCACCAAGCCCTACACTTAAGCTTTTATAAATAATATCCCTTCATCCCCAAAAAACCAGGTGAGAGTTTTAGTTTTGTGACCCTTATTCTTTCCTAAGAATAATAAACAAGCAGAAATTAATGAATACATTTCCTTGTAAATACCAGTACAACTTATTGCAATTAAATCCAGAGAGAGGTGGGGGAGCCCAGATGGAAGAAAAAGTTAAAAACCTTCTGACACAAGTTCCTCTCAGTGACTTGGGAAACGAACTCAAACACCCAAGGAACCCAAGAGTCAAGCTGTTCTCCTGGCAGGCTGGCCAGGCTTGTGTGCATCTTTTATGGGAGGAAGAAATCAAAGACAGCTTGATGATGCATTCTTTGAAAGACTGCATTTCCCCTCCTCCCTACAGCCTCTTAACATAATTCTGCTAGAGGGATAAGAGTGGCTGGAAATATCCCAGTGAAGCATTCAGTCTGAAGACAGATACATAGAGAGACAGAGAGCTTTCTTAAACAATACCTTTATGAGGCCAAAATGCTTTGTTTGAGACAGTTCTATGTGAATGACCTTTGGAGAAGCCTGAGGCTTGAAGCCCACAACAGCTGCCTTGACAGACAAGACACCAGACTTCCCTGACAGCTGTAGGGCCTGGGGAGCTTCTGGATTCCTGGAAACACTGACAAGTTGTCAATTGTATCCAGTTTTGACCACAGCCAAAGTTCAAAATTCCTGAAAACTGGAAGCCCTTGCTTTCAGCTACCTTAGGTCTGAATTTCTAGAGGCAAAACAAGAGTTGCAACATCACTATTTCCTGTCAAGTTCAAATACTGAAATAGTACAAATTAGTCCTTATCAGAATTGTGAGATTACCTTTAAATCATGACACTTAAATGAAGATATGTTCTTTTCTCTTCCCGTCTGATTTGCAGACCTCTGATGTGTCAGCGATATTTTTTGTAGTAACTGAATAAAAACTTCCAACCTTCTCTTATAAAAACAAGGCAAAACTGAAATTCCTGTGCAGTAATCTTCTTATACTATGAGTGTTGCAAAAGTTATGGATAAAAGTAGCTGAATTACCACGCTACTTGCTTCTAGATCTGACCTTTTAGAGCTGCAGTCCTAGTGCCAGTAGCATAAAGGACAAGCCCTTAAGATGCAGGCACTATGGAGCAGCTGGTGAGAAGGAACACAGCTGCAAGGAACAGAACTGCAGAGTTCACTCCAAAGGAAGTGGAGCTCAATAAGGGACCTCAGGAGAGGTAGGGAGACGCCAGGGAAGTATAGACTTGGTTTCCCCTCAGAAAGAAGGTGATGAGAACGAGAAAGGACTAAGGAAACGTAGTCTAACTGAAGACAGACCTGGACTTTGCAAAGTTTTTACCTTTCCTACCGGAACAAAACTCCCTCACAGAAGTCAGATTCTGACAGCCCCCAACCTGTCTGCAAATACCAAGTGCAATAACCAGCAACTTCTACATGTTTTCCCAGAGTTCCACAGTAATTAATACTTTCAGAAAACTCATTTCTTCTTCAACTTTATATGCAACAGGAGCCCACAACTATGGGGACTGCTGGTTGCTTCACATAGCCCTAAATGTCAAGACTTCCCAAGTGCTGTGCTGTAGGGAGTTCTCTGAGCTCCAGGGATTTGCCATTAATCCAGACATGCTTTAAAACACTGCTGTGGGACGTGTATCAAAGCTGCTTCAGTGGTGTCACAAGGCTGTGTGGGTCCACCACCAGCTCCAGCAGGTCCAGCAGCAGCTTTACCAATTTGTGCTAATTGGTCTATCCATCCCTTCAGGTGAGAAGATCCAGTGAAAGCTGCTGCAGCAGCAGCAGCCCTACAAAGCAGCACAGTGGTAACTGCAAAGCTCCGTGCCTCAGGTTGTGTACTCCCTGCAGACTTGGCTTAATTACAGCAATGTGACAGACTTCATCCCCTGCAGTTAAATCTGTGGTCTCTGGACTTGAAACACCATTCAGAATGTCATGTACAGTGTGTCCCTACAGACACATGCAAAGAGCCTGATGAGGCAGATGGGAACCCTAGGAGCATCTTCATTGTAGTTAGGACCACCTCCCTCTAGCCTCTGCCTGCCTGTCTCTAGTTACAGTAAATTCTGTATTTGACTGTATGTATTACCATAAACTGCCTTCTCCACAGCAGCATTGTCTCCTCCCCACATACTGTTCACTGACGAGGGTCAGTCACCTTGATTATTTAGAAAATGGAAATCCAAACAGATCCCCTCCTGAGCAGTGAGAACACCCAGCCAGGTTCCTAACCTGACTCTTGGAAATGCAACTTGGAAGCCCGAAGACGACAGAGTAAGACAGACAGACACTCCCACCTAGTGGGGAAGGCACAGCTCTGGGTCTCCGGGACAGGAGCTGCTTCAGCTCTGCAGACTCACACACTCCTACCACAGAGCCCCTTGCTTTTTGAATCAACAAGAGTAATAGCAGCTATGACGAAATCCGAGAGCATGACTTTTAATTATTAAGCAGAAGCAAAAGGCAGGTTAAGCCTACCAAGTTACCAGTATTTTTATCTCCTCAGTATTAGACATGACTGCAAACACAACTCTCAGTTTATAGTAGCATAATGATTAACTTCTGCAAGGTCAATGCAACAGGCATGTAAAATATTAGCAGAATGGAACGGTGGCATTTTAAACCTACTTTGCTACACTAGAGAGAACTAAATTCTTGAAGGCAAACTAAAGACAAGTAAGTCTTCAGTAAATAAAGAGGCTTTCATGTCTAGGAGAGCATACCAGCTCACAAGCTGAGTCAACTGTCAGTATTTCCTGGAGACAGTTTAGCGGTTTACTACTTTGGAGGGTTTTTAATACATGCTGTAGATAAAGGTAAAATAAAAAATTGTGAGGTGGAAATCAGAAGCTGAAGGGAAAAAGCATCTTCCATCTATTTCCATTTCTGAATGCTCTCAGTAAAGACATCCACAGACCCCTCCTGTTTCCCAGCAGAATGTAGGTGCCATCCTGGGAGCTCACTGGGGCTGGCCATGGCATCATCCTCATGACCTGCCACGGGGGATGGCAGAAAGACTGCAAGAGCTCAGTTTGGCTGGCCTTGAATTACTTCAATCTGTTCTGGTACACAATGAGATATGCTCACTTTGTGATTCATATTAGCCTTCAAATGTCTTTTTATGGGCCAGCAAAAAGTCACAAACATGCACATGCATTTCCCAGCAGTGTTTTGCCCTTTTGGACCCAACTGCATGTTTCTGAAAAACACTCTGGCCACCAAAATCTGTAATGTGCAAAACAAAGTCTCTGTCTGCAGCAGCTTTGCCACCTGCAAGTATTTATTATGGGATCACCCTGATGCACCCTGTTCTTTCAGCCCATGATACACTACCATTTCCCAGGTTGTGGGTTATGTACTGTACTTCGTTCCCCTCTTGAAAATTATTCCAAGCTTTTATTTGAACATACTGTGGCCTACACACAAGTTAGCTGTGTCTACAAACACAGCATCTTCATCAGCGACATCGCTAAGCCGTGGGGACTGTGAGGATGCAATTTTGCAACTCTTCTGTTTGGTCCAGGTCAAAGACCAATCCAGCACTGAAATTTGCAAACTCATTGCTCCTGTCATGCACATCAAATCCGCAAATAATTCCATGCTCATTGATGATACTCTGCACAGTTCAGGCTGGGGATGACTTCACACACCCAGCTATTTTTACCACTAGGGTTAGGAAGCTCTAGATAGAAGAAACTGTTAATTTCATGTTTGAGTAATGGCTTTCAGATTTGTCCAGACAGGGCATTTGAGATCAGCTGTAAGGCTTTCCCTTCCTGTTTCTCAATTCATGTAGGGAGAGACAGACCTGCCCACCTCCACAGCAACCACTGTCACACAAAGTGCTAGTTCTCAGCAGCAATTCCAAGTTTACTGTCTAACACAGATTAGTAAAAGGTTTATGCACTTTCACTGCCCAGTCAACATCTTTGCTAGCAGACTTGCTAAATTACAGGCACATACTTCAGCTCACAGTGCCACAAGAACCACTTTCTCCAGATTCCAGAGCAGTATGGAATAAAGAGAGTTTAACCAAGCCCTTACTTCAAATGAACCACATAAGAAACCTTTGTCCTTTACAGCTGTCCACCAGAACAAGCACTAAATAATTTTCACTGCTTCACTGTCCCTACTATTTGCCTTCAACAGTTAGTAAGCTCTCATCTTCCTATCCCACACACATTCTCGTTTGTATACAGCCGAGGACTTTCCACATTCAGACTTACACAGGACACTGGGGAGCAGGACTGACTCACCAGCTGACTGGAAGCAGGAGACGAGCTGAACTTTTTCTTAACCTGATGCACAGCAGAAACTGAGCCTTACCAGCATGTGCTGGGTTTCACACTCCTGCCTTTAGAGCCTCTGCAAGTGCTGGCTGTGCTTGAGGAGCTCTCCATGGTTTGAAGCCTCACCACCTGGAGCTAATTCAGGCTTCCTCCATAGCTTAAGCACTCCTTTGCAGAGCACCAGTCCACAGGTATATTTACCTCCTGTTCCTCTGGAGTGTGCAGTACCAGGATGTCTGGCATACACATTACAGCACTCGCTAACAAAGCCCTGCCTCAGCAGTCACTCATTGTGAGGTGCACTCCACCAGTTTGTTTTTCAATCTCTGCCCTGCACTACTTCACTGTATGTAATAAAAAAAAGTAAAAAACTCCAGTTTCCCTCACCTTCAAGCAGACACCATGGGAAGCACAACATGCCAACCATTTTTTTCAAGACCACGGGCATGCTCTGTTACACCACACAGGTTACTTCGTCCCTGCTTCAAGCATCAAGTTTAATTTGTTACTACTACTTCAGGAACACGGCTGTGCAGCGACAACCCATACTTCATTTCTCCATGGAATCAGTCTCTTTAGTTAAAGGATGTTCTAAGACATACCTGAACAATTAGTATGAAATGAGTGTCACATGCTGTCACTGAGGCCCTCTGTGAACAATTTGCCTGAGCCAGTACTGTAATCTCTTGCCCAAGCTAATGCTTCCAACGCCCATGCACCAGTGCGATACACAAAGATCTCACTTAAGAGATGCAGGATGGGGTAGGGATGACTGAAGGCAGTCAATTCAGACAGGCACAGCAACACCTATTTCCCCTTTCATTTATCTTTTCAACCTTTATGAAAGCTCTGAAGCCTGTAATACAACAAATTACAAAAGGCATTTTTCTCTTCCAATTGTTTTAAAATCAAGTAATTAGACCAGCTATTACTAAAAATGAGTCTCTTGCAGACAGTTATATAAGATTCTTCTTTTGAGTTTTATTTGTTTATAGCAACAGTAGCACGTATTTCCACTTAGATACTTTAGTGCAACAAGGAAATCCATTATCTTATTAAGCTTCGGCAAGGTGACCTATGTTTCTAGATGCAATGAACAGATTAAAGTGTCTCCCTTTGTTGCACAACAGTTTAAAGCTTCAGAACTCTAAGTAAATACCTCTCACAGAATTAAACAAGCAGACACTTTGCTTGATTATGAAATGCTTTTGTTGGATGAGTGAAGTGCTTTCTGCAGTGGAACAATTCATTTGTAAGCCACAGGCACTACTACAAGAGTGGTATCAGAGTAGAACTGGTGACATTTTAGTAGTCTGTGCAAGAATTCCACTCTACTTTTTGCAAGTTGCATATCTTGAAGATACATTCTCCCAGTTGATCACATTCCAGATGGCTTTCAAATAATCAGGTCGAACATTTTTATACTGAAGATAATAAGCATGTTCCCATACGTCAATGCCTAGCAAAGGAATGAGACCTGTGAAAAAAGAGGATAAATTTTTTAAATGTATGAAAACACACTTTACATGCAAAGTTTTATATTGCATCCCCAAGTTGTTCCCAGTTTCTGAGTCTTACTCTGCAGGAAGACAAAGACCTCTGCAGCACACGGGTCCTTATTACAATATTTAACAAAACTGGGCTCACACACACACACTCCTCATAAACTCCAAGAGCTGATTTGGGTAAACACATGTATAAATACTCTGGAACTGCCCTGAAGACATAACCAAAACCAGATAAGTAATTTTTGAAAGGTTTGTATCTTTTGCACAGTTACGCATGCACTTTCACGAAAAATTACATTACAAAGGTTTCTTGCTATGCCAGCTTGCTTCCACTACTTCAATTACAGGCTATTCACTAAGTGCCTAATTACCTCCTTGCTTTTGTGCTAAAATACCCTTGTCACTGAATTTTTAATGGTAAATTTTCACAGGAGGGAGGGTGAAACTTACCCCCATTATGCTCTATGTCCCTATACGAAATCTATAATTTTTTCCCCCTACTGATAGGCAATACACAGACTGCTGAAAATACATGAAATTCCTTGCCATTCTCTATGAATTCTGCAGAACAGGTTTTAAAGGTATCTGCAAAATGATTTGGGCGAACAGACATTGCAAGCAGATTCTCATTGGCCATGACCTCTTCCCTCTGTAAAGGATGTCCAGCCCGCCATTACCACTTCCATGTCTCTCTAAGGAAGTAAGAATATCTTGGATAGAGATCATTGCCAGTGCTGTACTGCTTGCCCAGCTGTAACATTTAATCACATCCTAGACTAATTTGGTTGACACTCATTACTCTTCGTCAACATAAAGGAAGCAAATTATAAGGCTCCATTTTAAACCCAGCCATTGGAACATGAGTTATGTTCATCTTCCCCTCTCCTGTTGTCTGGCCTTCACTGACAGTGCTGTGAATAGCTCCTCCATCAGATAAAAAAAATCTGAAGGCAAGAGGCTCAATTTAATCTTGCTTGATATGTGCAAGTTACTCCAGCTACTCAAAAGTCCAAGGAAGCCGAAGCAAAAATATTGGCCAAGTAAAAAGCACTTCCACAATGTGGCCCATCTGTTTTCCCCTGGACTAGAAAGACACTTAATCCTACTGCTCTTCAGATTACAAATGCTGCTCTAAAAACCGCTTTTTCACTTCTCCTAGAAGAGACATTTGGTTTTCCAGATCTATTTATCCATCAATTTCTTCTCAGCATTGTCCATAAACCACTTTTCAGATCTCATACGCTTGCCTATCAGATCTACAGAAGCAGAAGGGAAGGAAAGAAACCTGACCTGTTGTTCCTTGCAAAGGGTCTTGATTTGCACAAGCTGCTATCTGTAGGCGCCCCTGCTCCTTGTTATAGCCAAGCCACCCCCAGCCTGATCCTTGAACACCAACTGATACAGCTGTCAGCTTCTCCTTGAAGTTTGCAAAGGAACCAAAGTCACGCTTGATGGCTTCCATCAGTTCTCCTTTAACAGAAAAAAAGCACAAAAAGACCACAGCCATATAAACCTCAATCAAAACCTCTGAAGTTTATCACAACAGCTTTTGTGAGATCTGTACTGTAAGGCCTTAACCTTTAATTGCAGGTCACTTGCAGGTAATCAGTACTCTATTCTCCCCAAGGGGATTCCTTCCTTTAGGCTTTAACTGCTAAACTATCCCTATCCAAACTGGAACAAAACTCCAGCCACTAGGCTGGGTGGGTCTGCAGCACATTTCTTCCCTTTCTCTGAACTGAATACATACAGCAATTTAATTAGCACGGCTTTGTACAACTATTTTCTCTTATGAAGATGGAAAGGATATACACAGCAACAGCCAGGCATTCTGCAGTGTATACATAATCAGCTCTAGAAATTAAAAACATTTTGTACAGGACTAGCTTTTTATACTCTTGTCTTACATCCAAAACCTCTCTGAATACCTCGGAATTTTGGTAACTGTCACACAGAAAGGTGAACTAACTCTGAAAAATAAAGGTTCTCTAGACTTTTTCAAAGTGAGAAAAGATCATCAATTCTATCTGTTAATTAAAACTGATGCGATAAACCACTGTAGCACGCACTAACCTTTAGGCTCCCCTCCTCCATTAGGAGAAAGGTTTGTCCAGAAGATGGTGTGATTGATATGACCCCCACCATTGAACTTCAGTGCAGGCTGAAGTGACACCTGAGTTGTAACATCACCTAAGGATGCAGAAGATAAGAATACATAAATAAAAACATTATCACCACCACAACAGGCAGTAAGTTTCTACTAGGCCTCCACTGATCTCCAAAATCTTTCAACGAGCAAATAACTTATCAGTGGAAAAGACAAGGTTTGTACTGTTATCCATATTTTAGACAGTCACAGACAAACTATATTAAGATTTATTATCTTTGACCTTTTCTTATGCTGTAATAAGTGATCTGCAATATTGCAACTCTCGGGCAGCCCATACTACATACATAAGACCTACTGCCATTCCACAGCAGAATAAAGCAATGAGCACAGCCAGAACTCTTTCAGGACCTAGACCTTCCAAATTCTTCAGTATCATCACTACAGGGCAAGAATATTACTCACCCATTAGCTCACTGATGTGCAAATTAGGAATTTTTAAACTTCTTAAAACTATTCACAGGGCAAACAGCTTGTGCTTGAGAAAAGTCAATGAGTACAGTGAGCACACACACGAACAGCATGTTCTTCTCCTTCCTATCTTTTGTTTCATTTGGGTTTTTTTTGGAGGGAGGTACTTTCAGAAAAGTGACCCAAATCATTTTGCTACATGACAGAATCCTGCATCTGAAATCAAGATGGAACAGCTCTGTACTTCCTCCACAAAATGCTGTATTTCTTGAAGAATTCACTGGTGCCTTGTGTCTCTGAACAGTGTTGCACCACTTCAATACAAATGTTTTCATTATTTTTTTTGCTTTTAAAAGCATTGAAGCATTTCAAAGGTTTTTAAAGCTTTTTCCACCACTCCAACACATTCCTTAGTAAGGAATCAGTGGGGGCAGCTGTTTCCTCCACTCTCAGGATTGAGTGGTAGAAATTTTCTGAGTCACCTCAACAACAAAGACATGAAGACAAGCCTCAGAGCAGTACCACAACTCAAAGCAGCAGCATATCTGTTACTAAGGTTTAATTCAGCATTCCATGTTCTCAGCATTTCCTCACAACCTTCACAGATGGCTACAGCACTGAAACAAAGCATCCAATGCCATTTGTAAAAACGTTATTTGCTGCATTTAGATATCAGGTTAAGAAGTCTCTCAGAGCCACTCAGATGGCATCTTCAGGACATTTTCCCTGAATATTGCATGCCTTAATGACACTTGCCAAGTTCATCCAGAGCATACAACATATAGCAAGCCAGAAATCAAAAAGTAACTTATAATGTCTTTAATGTGTTCATCACTCTTTATGCCACCATCCTTTAGAAGAACCCACTCCTCAGGACCACTAGGAACCAGACATGGCATTTGACCATTGTCCTTAAAAAAACAGTATTGGTGCTGCTGAACTTTGCACTGGGGGAAAAAAACCCACAAACAAGTGAAGAGGGGTAAACTGTCCTTAAGTTACAGCAAAAGTAATAGTAACACTGGAATTTATTGGTATAGAGTCCACGGACAATTCAGTAAACCAAGACAAGAAGCTCAGAGGTGCTCGAGTCGTCAGCTCGGTTTCTCAGCCTAAGTCATTCATTTCCCTGTAAGAGTGCAATCACAGGTCACATCATGGTCAAAGAAGGGCAGGGAAAACTCTGGTAGGAACAAGTTCTCACTGAAAATAAGTTTCAAGTTAACATCCTTCAATTAGCAAATTAACACATTTTGATGGGACAGTAGTCAGGACCAGTGTACATTGAAACAAAGTCCTGCGCTGTGACAGAAGTGCACACTTATTTTCAAATGAACTGACAACGTAAGCCAACAGGACAGCTTTTATTTGAGTTTCCTATGCAGATATAGATAGGTGAAGAACACGTTAAAGATAATCTGAAGAGAATACTTTACTTTCTGTTGCTGAACATGAGACACTGACAAGGTTCTGCTGTCGGGAAAAGAGATAGTGATCTGATGTTATATAATCCAACACTGACACACAGCCCAGAAAGATTTTTGCCTGTGCTCGGTTTTAAGTATGAAAAAATAATGACAATATTGACAGAATAAGGTGACAGTTCAGACTTTGCTCTGGTCTTAGAACTTTTCTAATTAGAGTCAAAATACTGCACACAGTATACTGGGATACCAATTAGGAAAAAACCAACCAAACAAACCGCACAACCACGAATATCCCAAGTAATTATTTGTCTGCTTTGGTGTGCACAACCACAACCAATACATAACCCATTAGGAAAATACTCTCTGCAGAATCCTTGAGGAAAAATTAATCTCTACCTCCAGGTAAAACATTTCAACAGCAAGTGATGAGATGCTATCAAAAGCTATGATTTTTAAAAAATAACTCAAAGGCTCCACAACACTGCAAATGCTTCTGATAACCAGAAATTCTGCCTCCACTAGTGGCTGAAGCCTTGGTCATTAAACAGCATCAGTAACAGCAGCAGCAGACACACTGCTTTCTTACAGTTCAGGTTCCCTCCCCAGTTGTGTTTGCACTAATTACATCTCCAGAATACACCTTTCCTGGATCTGCCACTGGCAGGGCAAGGCAGCAGTCAGTCTTGATCACCTGACTCTTAACTGAATCTCATTGGTTCATCAATTCAGACTGTACAAGTTATTTTTAGGCTTACTTAGGTACTTGAAAATCCCCATTCTCTATTCAAATACGCTGGCAATTAATTGTCCAGGGATACATGGTTCAGGTTTACTCAGCTATTGGCAATTCTCACTTTCACCAAAGCCCAAGCAGATAAATTCCACTGTGAAGCTACCTGGCAAGCAGAGAGAACTGAGTCTATCTAGTAATAATTTATTTGAGGTAAACTGATACCTTTCAAGAAGATCAACAGCAAAAAAACCCAGAAAATATTTCACTTTCTTAAAAAGACATACATGTATTTCACACGCTTTCATCAGTTCAACTGAAATACTCAAAGTTTAGAAAAAATGCATCTTATGTTTCAGGGTAGCTCTGCCACAACTGCAAAGTTTTGCAGAAGGAAGCATATCCCCAGTTTTGAGATGGTAACCAAAAATTCCATGATGGCTTACTACATATTTTAGTGTCTCACATGGGCTTGTGACCTACATGACCCCTTAATGTGACCCAGTGACATAACTGACACCCAAATTCCAGTCTCTCCACTGTGTGTTGTATACATTAACTGCACATTTGTCATACCTCCACTTGTAGGCAACTGAGATTATGTACCAAGACTAAGCGGAGCATCTGATGTGAAAACTATTAAGGCCCACAAATTTCACTTTATCTAGCTTTGCTACTAACCTTTTATTGCAAAGTACTTGTTCAGCAAAACGACTGCAATTTCCTACTGACTCAGTCTTTGGTTCAAGTTACGAATGCCATATGGACTAAACCCACAACAATCAATAAATCTTCCTCTAGTTTTACAGCACTACAGAGAACAGAATTCATGCTTTTTACTTACATTTGATTTCCAATTATCAGCACCACTGAAGCTACAATGAAAGATTTTCTCCTCACAATATTGCAATGGCATAACCCAAAACTTTTAAAAGAAAACACTTCCCTCTTTTTTTTTTTTCTTTTTTAGTTCTCCTGTATCATCTGTGCCAATAAGCTTCCATCTCGCCTGTTGACTGTGGATATACAAACCTTTTGCTAGTGCCTCTTTGTATTTCTCCTCGGCAACATTCAGGTTGTTCACGTAGGTGGCGTGATGCTTGCTGTGGTGCAGCTGCATGATCTCTGCATTAATATGAGGTTCCAAAGCAGCATAGTCATATGGCAAGTCAGGAAGAGTGTGCTTTTGCCTAGACACCAAGCACCCCAACGGTGCTACCAACTTAGCACTGCTTCTGAAAGAGAAAAAAAAAAAAAAACCAGAAGGAAGTAGTCTTATTCAGTAAAACTTGGGCTTTCCCAGTGAAACAGACTGAAACCACTGCTGTTATGATCACCTGCTTTAAGTACCTGGGGTGATATCTCAGCCAAAGAAATCCAATTTCCATTTCTCAAGAGCTCAAAGCAAGCATACTTTGCAGCTTGACTGCAAAGATGAATTCACACAAAAATCACAAATACGGGGCTTTGCGGCATGAAGCTGCTGCTTCTCAAACTGAGCCCCCAGGCCACTGCAAAGACTCGTGCACCCTCCCAAGCACGCAGGTGAGGGAAAAGCAGGGACAGCAATGAAAAGCCAGCAGTAACTTGATGACATTCAAAGCTTCACCTAATCTTTATTGATTAAAAATAGAAGCAAAGACAGTTGCCGAAGTGTCCTTCCCTTGCTATCCACAAGGTCCCTGTACTGGGAAATAAAATAGCTAAGAAAACTGCAGCCACAGGGTTCGCAGGACTGAATCTCTCCAGCACTTACACGGACATGTGTTTCCCTGTCCCCATAGGGGGTACCGGGAAACCACACGGGGCGCCACGGCCGCGATGCCCGGCACAGACAACACGCAGGTTGTGCCATCCTTCCCCATTTTAACACCTCGTGCTTGTCCCGCGACATGACAAGAGCCACGACGAGAGGAGAATCGCCGGGCCGGCAGGACGGTCAGCTCTGAGGCCCGCCGCCGTATCGCTGGTGACCTTGACATAAGCCAGGGACACACAGCGAGCAAAGCCCTCGGGACCCTAAAGAGAGGCTGAGTGTGACGACCCCGGTCAGCAAAGACGAGAGGGTCTGGCAGCACCGTGTCAGGCCACCAGAGCCCCTCGCCGGAGGGCGCGGGCAGAACCTGGGGGCGCTCAAGGACAACCGCCAGCAGCCCCCGCTCGGGCCGGGGCCGACCCGAGGGGGGCAGCCGGCAGCAGCGCGACCTCCCTGCGCGCGAAATGGCGGGAGGCAGACAGCGAGGGGCGAGAAGACGACCCTCCCGCCGCCTCCTCCCCTGCTCCTGCCCTTCCNCCCGCGCTGCCCCCGGCGCGGCGCGGCTCTCACCTGCCCGCGGCGGCAAAGCGGCGCAACATGGCGGCGTCTGCAGCCGGGCGCGACTCTCAGGGCGCAGCTGCGGCCCGCCCGCCCTCCGCCCCAGCCGCGGGGGCTGAGCTCGGCCGAGCCGCAGGTGACACACCCCGCAGTCACCCCCCCTTCCTTCGAATTCGGGCAAATACCATGCCTCAGCAATGGGTGTAGCACGTCGTTATGACTAGAACCGCTCAGAGTCGTTATCTTAAAACTCAGGCCCTCAGTAGTTCCAGCGGAGGCGATAAAGTGCCGCCCAGTGCCTCTGCCTCCGAGAGGATACAGCAGCACAGCACAGTTCGGCTTTGAAAACCTGCCCGCAAACACATGGTTCTGGCAGCTTGGTGACGGCACCGGCACTAACACGACTGTTCCAGCTTTTTTGTCTACAACTTACTTTTGTTGAACTTCTGTTCTTTTACCCGTTTTTTGTGCATCTTGTTTCCCCAACACCCGCTTTTCTCCTGGTAGCAATTCAGGCCCTATGGTGCTCATGAAAATCCTTCACCCAATTACCTTAACCCCCCCCAGCTAAAATAACCGGTAGTTAGTGCAAATGAGTTCTAGATACATTAAAAACTGGCTCTCAGTGAGGTCAGGGAGGAGAAGCCCATCCCTCAGAGTCAGGAGGCACTCTGCAGACAAGACAAACATTAGGTAAAATTTAAATTGTATGGAATTCATCTCTACTACCACAAAACCTCCGATCTTTGTATTTTGTCTTTTTAAATAAATACATATAGACTTAGGATCTTAACAGCACCCACATTTACCAGACTATAAAAACTCAAATTACAAAAATTCAATGGGGGCTAAGCCTGAACAATTTTGTTGAGAATAAATAAGCTCATCTTGCCAGCTGCCAAGAACTCCATCTGGAAAGACTCACACAGGGAATCCCAGTCCACTGGAAGGCACAGTGGCTTCATCCCTCACTTCTAGAGGCATCACAGAAAAGGACAGTAATTCAGTTTCTCTGAGCAGCCAGCGGTGCTCTTGCAGGAATCTGAGCACTGAAAACACCTGCTTTATCAGTAGCTACAATATAAGGCAAATCGTCCAAAATCAGCAAGTTGTTTCTTCCTCCCTGAATACTGAAAATACATACAGCAAGATACAGGCACTACCTAATTTTAAAGAGAAGTATGTTGTATTTATTGGATCAATAAAATGTCATCTTTTGTTAAAATGAACCAACTACATTCAGGATTATTAAGTGTCATAATACAGGCACTGATAGCTAGGCAAAATCATGAATATTTCAGGCTTTAGCATTTGCATATGTACTATTCCACTGCAGTTCACTAATGCTTGTAGCAAGTGTTCCATGAAGGCAAGTCAATTATGTAATTATATTATTCATTTTATTATTAACTGACAGTTGCTGGGTTGCTTTCATTTTGGAAGGAAAAATCACACAAATAAAGCACCCCAGCTTGCTCATTTAGAAGATACCTTCTAAGCAGAGGATGACAAGGGGAATGGCTTGTCTTACATTTTTTTTTCAACAAGTTAATTTGAAGCCTCATGGTATAATTTGTATTTCTCTTTTTTTTTTTTACTATTTTAAAACATGCCAGTCTTGAGAAAATAAAAACTTCATGTAAAGATGATTTTAAAGACATGAATGTCCTGTAATACCTGACAGATTTAAGTAAAAAGTCATCACCACCTGAGAGCTATGCCTTTTTTAAGGACCACAGATTTCCTCACAAGGCTTTGCACCATGTGATCACATAAATCCTGATTACTCTACTGTGTTAGGAGTATTTGAAGCTTCTTAAAAATACTGCATTTTACCATGTACAGGATCCAGGATGTACATAGACACACATGCTACATAAACAAGCAATATGATACTAAGATCAAATAAAATTCACCATCAGGGACTTCTGTGATCTAACAATTCCTTTGGGTGCCAGATGCCAGTACCATTTCGTACAGATATTTGTCACTTCCCTTTCATGCATTCAACTACTATTTTTCAGGCAATAAGGCCTGAAGCAACATGCAAAAAGCAACACTGTTATCACCAATAGAATTCACACTCCCAGTGACCACTACCAAGTGATCTTAGAACATTGATGTGACCCCTATGAAAACAGCAGTGGTGCTAGCTATGGACTAGCATGCTTTTAATACAAACAACAGTAGCTGGTAGCATTTTAATTACATCCATTTGTCTTCAACAATATTACTGCAGACACTAATTTATGCCACTTAAAAATGCTACCACAGAAGCCCTTCCGTAATCTACGAATTTACTGTAACTGTAAATTTAAACGAAGTCAAGTGTGCTCCAGAACTTTGGAGAAATACTGCTTTCAAACAAGTCTGTTTCCACAGTGAACTGCAAAGCAGTAAGCTATTTCTTATTATTTTAGTGGCTACATATGCATTTATTTTGTCATCTGGTAATTACAAGACTTACAAGTAGAAAAATGTTGAAACTGGACTTAAGTCCACCCTAAAATACAGCACTAAGTACTTTTGTCTTACCTTTGTACAGTTCTTTTTCATCTTCTTGCTCATGTGCTACCATCACTAAACTAGTAGATAGAAAATAAATCAGAAACCAGAAATCCAGGTTCTGAAATTCATAGCTCATTGCTACTGCACAATAAAAGTATGTTTAATTCAAGGGAATTTTTCATTCTCTGCACATGTTAAGAAATCAGTTTCCTCAGGCAGGCATTTAAAAACAAAGTTATATCTGGTTTAAAAGGCTGAATTTCTAATCCCTTAAGTTTTTGCAGTTTAATTTGTGCATTTACCTGTTAGGTACTTCCAGCTTTTGGGTTTGGCTTGTTTTGGAGGGCTTTTTGTAATTGTTAATAAAATCAGGTTCAAAGTCTAAGGTTTACTTTTATTAAGTTCTCCTTTCCACCTCCCCCCCATTCCCATTTTCTATCAATAAGGACAAAACCTGTGGAAGAAGCACTATTGGGCTGTCCTGAAATTAGTACTAGTACACACCTCTAACTTCATGTATTTGGCATATGCTGTATCAGATAGGATTGACACAGAAACCAATTCCATTCAAAAGCAAGTACTAGAAATACACCACATACAAATAAGCCATGTAAAGCCAATGCAGAACAATGAAGAAATTACATTATTAAAAGTTTTTATTTAGGTTTGGTCAGTACAGGTAAGATAATATTGGAGTCACAGAGCAATATGCATCAACAGGATACAACAGTTCTTAAAAACTGAGTAACTATGCACACAATTCATAAACATTCGGTCACCTAAGGAGAAAATGCACAGATGTATGGTGGGAAAAACTGTAATTAACACTGAAACTACTAGAGGACTCCCTCAGTAAGTCCATCTTTTTAGTGATAAAACTACTGTACTGGGCAAACTTGGCAGTCATAAACCCACAGCTATTATGACAAGTCTTGAAGGTGGTGTTAAGTATAACAGTATGAGTAAGAATGCCCTTACATAGCACAGGTTCTAGATATACACAGATTTGTACAGACATCATTTATGTTATACTTTATGGAAATAATTTCCATTTCAACTTCACATTAACTCATATAAAAATAACTTGAGCTACACAAATGTCCTTTTAGCAACATTCAACGTAATTAACTGTTAAAATTTCCAAAGTGGCAGAGGTATTGAAGCAAAAAGAAACCCACAAAAAGGCAAAATTGTGACAAGTATGCACTAATTTAAACGGCTTCTGGACAGTATCCTCTCCCAATTTCAATGACACTGTATAAAAATTTTGCAGAAAAATGTTACAAAACTGAACCCTGCACATTTACACTGGAGTCCAAACCATTCTGGACATGACGAGAACCCACAGTTCTGTTACCTTTCATGCTCACTGTTTTCTCCTCTTGAGGATCATGATTGGAGTCTGTGTCATTTGAGTGGTGAGTGAGAGAGTTTTCACTGCCAGTGGGAGAGTCTACACTTTCATACCCAGTACTGAGCTGGTTTATGTAGCTACCACTTCCTCTACCAGTTCTATCTTCAGAGTGGTTGGACAGCTTATTACCATTCCCTGGAGAAGCTGGGAAGTCATCTTCCGTGCCGCTACCCTCCCTATAAAATCCAGGCCCAGACGTCCGCTGATGGGAGGAGCTGCCATTGCTTGGTCCGTTTGCCAGGCGGCTGCAGTCTTTGCCCACAGCCTCTCCCTGCTCTGTGGGCTCAGAGGATGGAGTCCTGCTGGTACCTGGGTTGGAGGCCTGGGACTGCTGCTGCTGGTACTGTGCCAACTGCTGGCGAGTCTCCTTCAACTGCTGCTGAAGAACTAGAATGGTACTCTGCATACCCTCTACCTCCTCATCAAGCTGGATGATGAAGTCATTCAATTCTATATAAAGAAAACACATTTGTTGCAAATACTTAATAGCCCATATATAGCTTGAATCTCAGACAAGAAATTAAAATCCCGTAACTCAACATTTTACGCTGAAATTTTTCAATGAACTATTTCCCAGCCATCAGGTATGCACTGGTTTTCATACTCTGCCTCTGAAGGAGAAAATGCTTAAAAACTGTTGTATCTACCTGTTTTCCATATTGCTATTCAAAATATGTGAGAAAAATTTAATTTCTGGGCAAGAATTGAAGGTATTTAGAAAAAAGCTCAATTACAATAATTAATATTTTGCAAGTAAATCCTAATGTGTCTTTTACTCAAGTATAAATCCCTAGCGGAAATACTGTAAAAGTGACCATGAACCACATCCATACGTAACAGATCTGAGTTACTCCCAAACCCTATTCAGTAGCCAAAAAAAGGTATTATTTTTTTATCCTATTTCAAGGAGGTTTCAATTCTTACTGTGTTTAATCCTTTAAATCCTTCAAGAGAGGACACGAAAAGACCTTACCAACAAGAGTGTTAATGAACTTCACAGGGTGTTTTAGTATTTATGTATCAGAAAAAGGTTTTTACAATTAGGACTGCGTTCTGGAACAAAACAAATCTGACCTCAAAACAGTGTAAGAAACACTGACTCAGTCTTCAATCCAACTGCACCATCACTATGACAGAGCAAATGAAATGCAAACTGCTTAATATTGTGAAAATAAAAAAAAAGTGCTCTTGCTGCTATGGAAAACAATCATTAGGAAAACTGTTATCACAGGAATATTGTCATCGTGATTCATATATGGGGAAGAAGCAGTTCAGTGCTGGAAAAATTAATACATTCTTTAAAGAATGTCTACACTTGCTTCAATTATGTACTTGGTAAATTTTGCTGAAGTGCACTATCAAAACAGTAGTTATTATTCCCACAAAATGACATTATACAGTCATTTACCTTGAGCGTTCTAGCTCTTTTATACTGTTACATTCTCAGAGATGAAAATATTATCAATCCTTAAAAATGCAGGACATCTCAGATGTGACGCCATACCAAGTTTCTGGTATCTTACAAACTTCAGATGTAAAACAAACAAAAATATATTCAGGTCTATGTGATATCTAGATAGGTTATATCCCCAAACTTCAGATAACCTACTCTAACATTGTATGAAGAGCCACTGACACTACACAGGAATTCGAGACTGAAGACTTTTAAACTTGCATTTTCCCCTCCATTTGAATTATGCAAGAGGTCAGAGTTTTTAGATAATTTCAATTTAGGTTTACAGTGTCGCAAAATTTAGACTGTAAACATGATGAGACATTTTCATTCATCTGAGTTACCAAAGGAAAACAACGGTTTTTCATATTCTTAGGCATTGTTAAAAAGTTGCTGATTTTTTAAAATGATTTCCAAATGAGTCAGAGTTAACAAGAAGCTTTCTGTTCTCAGTGCATGCCTAGGCTTTATGTAATGTTGAAGCTTTCATCTTGCCAATTCACCAGTAATGTGTGCAGCCTAAACGTTCCCTATTAAATAGCAAGATTTACAGTACAAAAATCTTGATTTCAAACACTGCATTACTGGAGCTGCGAATCCCACCAGTTCCCCCAAAGTTAAGGATTCTGTTTGTTTTTAACTATCAGTTAATACTTACTATTGTCATATTTTACTCAATATTGCCCTTTCATTCTGGCAAAGATGGTTTTGTATTATGTGTATCATCACAAAACTGAACTTGCAGAAGTGCAAGGCAACTTCTATTTTCGTTTAAAAAAATCCCTTACCATCCTGACTGCTTTTAAGTTCCTCACTATATTTCTTCTGTAAAGCCAATTCTGCCTCAAGCTGTGCAATACGTCCTTGGGACAGCTGCCTTCCAAGCTCTTGATTCTCCTGGATAAGCATTCGACACTTCGCCATTAACTTTTTCCCTGTTTGGCTGCAAAGGAAAGAGCCGTCTATCACAAAATGAATAAAAAACCTTCAGTTATCTTCCTCAATCACAATTACAAACAAAAAGGAGATGCAATTTCTGCATGTCACAATTCAAAGAACATTATGCCTCAACATAATTGTCATAGCAGAAAGTCTCCCTATAGTTACCACATGCTGTTCCAATGCCAGTTGATCTTCTGTCGCTGTCCCACAAAGTGGAAGGCAAGTTTTATTACTGAAAATATGAATAAGCATATTGTACTTTTTCTGATACCAACATCTGGATTATCAGTATGCACAATCTTGCATGTGCTAATTCTTAACGGAGTTAAGTATTTGATTAAAGATGTGCTTTGCAATTCAAAAGATCAAGGACTGCACAGAAACTATACAAGCAAATTATAAGCAAAATTGCTCCCCATTTGTTGCACTAGTGAAATTTAATAAATGCATTTGGATGAAGAAAAGGAAGTTGCTTGGGGGAAATAATAAATCTCATGTTCATTTTTTATACTGACATCCATTTTTCTTTAAGAGGTTTAAATATTCATTTGAATGCTGTCCAGGTACTCTTGTTTAAAAAACAAGATGTCTGTTTTTCAACTCAACTTACATGTTTGACAGTCACATGCACAGTCTGCTTCATGATTTCTCTATGGTCAGCATTTCTTAAATGCATCTTGTATGATGAGGAGGAATGAAAATGTAGCTAAACGTTGGAAGGACATCAAGGAAGGGGTATATTATCTATCTACTTCCTTTAAAATGACATATTTCAGATCATAAGTAATGATCACTAGGATGTTCAGTTTCTGAAGGAAATGTGGAACAGGTAGGAAAACTTATTTTGAACTGACAGGATTTTCTTTACTAAATTGGTAACATTACACATCTTTAATCTTCATGATAAAAATCTCATTGTAAAGCATTATAGGAAGTAGTATGCAAATTAATATATAGGCAATACAGCTGACTCCACGAAAGAAAAACTGAAGTCCTGTAGGACTCTTAGTCTGCCAAGTCAGGATAGCATCCCCAAACAGTTCTCCTTTTAATAGGCTCAGCACCATAATGAAGTTGTCATCTTTTCTATAGAAGTGTAAACTCTGCCAAAACCCCCAAACCTGAACAGTTTTATTGTGAATTCAATAGCAAGACTTGCATTACTTTTCAAGACCAAGAAGGTAATTTAATTTTTTGTATGCTTTTAAACAAGTGACAAATACTGGAAAAAAACCTGAGGATTAAAAAAGTAGAACAGGACATTTCTGCTACAATCACAGCCACAGTTCTCTCCTGCAACCAAAATACCCAACCAGAAGAATTTAAAACAGCAATTTCCTTATCAACTACCTTCTGAGCACTCAAGCCTTAGACAACTCTTAAGTTCTGCCAACTCTGCCCCATTTAACATTTTTCAACTGACTTTCCCAAATCTTTCAGATGGGCTGCTCCAGAAGGAATCTGGCTGTGTAAAGTCCTGGAGGCCTGAAACTCTGCTAAAGGCAGCAGCCTGTTTTCTTTCTTGATGTGATGTCCAATGCCAGGTCCTTGAAGTTTAAATTGTGCTGACCTAATACAGTCCAAGTCGCACATTTAAGATGCAAGTTTCCTTAGAGATGTTCGTTCAGTGTAAAGCAGGACCACTTTGGAGATAACCAATGTGACAGATCTCAAAAGTTATTAGGCAGACATGATTTTTAGCCATTTGCAAATTCCTGTTACTGTATTCATCGCCACTACAAGTAGAGGAAGTTTACAGTGCTTAAGTCATTTAATGCTTTTCTCTTCACAAACCAACATCAATTGCAGAATCAGCAAGTACCAGTTACCTTGGAATTGGGACAATTTTAGAATCCCATTAATATCTTCAGGTTAACTCCTGCCAAAATGTAAAATATTTATTACCTCTATAGAAATTTGCATAGTTACCTATAATGCTATTTCTTGCCATCAAAAATTTTCCAGATGTTCTGAGCTAGTAGACAGCAGCCTTTACAATTTACAAAAAAATACAACACACTGAAGAACATCAAATCCAATAACTATTAAAATAATTTCTATTAACTGTAAAACTAAGTTCAGCATTGTTTTCACAAATCCTCTTCAACATACATGCAACAAAACCTGTAAGAATATAAGTGGTTAAATTTCAGAAATCTAGAGTTTGTTGTACTAGGCTTACTGCAAAATGGCATTTCAACTAATTTTTATTCCAAGTTTATACTCTGCTTAATGATGGTTAAACTGGCTTAGCATAGCCATTCCTTTGATTACATGCCCTTTCATTTCCCCCTCCAGACATCAGCAATGTTTATGCTGCACAGCCTTATCTACATTAAGGTCCAGAACTAACTGTGCTTAGGGCTGCAGTTAACTTGTTATCCACCCCAAGAACATCAGTTTAGGATGTGAATTGGACCATTGCCTCTTTCAAAAACTAAGCCAGATGCCATGAAATGAGTAGCTGTGTACATGGATGGGCAATTAAAGCAATTAAGGAGGGGGTGCAAAATGCAAAAAGAATGAGAAAAAACTACAAATATTTTACATGAGCCAATTTCTTTACCTTTCAAGAAACAAAACCCAGTAAAATCTTAGCGCAGTTAACAAAGACAGCCTCAATTATTTACCAGGCAATAATTCTAACTTTCTATATTCCAGCCACTGCATGTATGAATTATGCACATTCACACCACTGACTTAAAATTATATGATGCAAGTTACGTACGATGCTACAGAAATAACGTTTTCTTTTGACACTTGGGTTTGAAAGGAAGTCGCAAGTTACTTTTCTCTCCTCGGTTGCACACACATTTAGAGCCTGAGGACTTTAGAAAACAACCAACCTGTATCTAAACGTATTAAATAATTTTCTCAACTCCAAGTTAGAAACAAGCCATCTGCATGGCATGCCTCTTTCAACACATTATAGTGAGCTTTACAAATGGCTTGGTAACACATTAACAATTTATTAATGTAAGTCTTACCTCTGTTTTGATGCTAGATCATTAAAATCTTAGATACTGCTATAGCAAAATCATTCCGGATGTATCACTTATAAAAATGTAAAATTTTTCTGTGGATTTTTCTTTTGCTGTTAAGTCATTACTCATGCAAAAAAAAATAAACCTGCATAAGTATACTACTCTTTGATCCCGTATTAATCATCTGAAGCACAAACAGTTAAAGATACTTCCAAGTCAAAATTATGTAATGGCATCTTAATAAAAGTCATCAAAACAGTTAGAATACATCACCTTCTGTGACAGCTGAATGTGTCTTTTTAATTTAAAAATGAATTTTTTAGGACCAGACTGAGTCATAAAACGTTGCCCAACTGTTTCGAAAAAATCAAAACCTCGGATTACTAAATAGAACTCTATTTGCTACGGGAAAAAAACAAACACACAAATGCTACACCAAATCTACATTTTGCTTTACAGACCTCAGACGTGCACTCCCAACTGTCCCAGACCGCTACTCTTACAAGTAACTTGGGACAACAGAACAGAGGCATCAATAGAGTAGCAAAAATTCCTTCACTGATTCCACCAACAAAAATGCATGCATTTAAGGTTTTTTTGGTTTGTTAAAATACTGACTTTGTTTTCAGCGAACGAGACAATGCAGAAATAACAACCTGTTCAATTCTCGTTCATCCCAGGAGTTTCACAATACAACAGTATAACCAGAACTGTTCCTTGAACTATATATTACAACTATTTCAAGGCACATTTTATAGAGAAGCACAATACAAAAAACCCAGGCGTACAACGGAATAAAAAACACCCCACCAACACTGAAGACAGTTGCCATCATGTGCCTTCTGTATTGAGCATCTGAGATCAGTTCTTAGTATGAAGATCGAAAAATTCTCATTTCTGCATGAAAACATGCAGTGAAATTCTTATCACAACCAGTTTTTCTTATACATGCTAGTTGTGATCAAATATATATTGCTTCAAACAATTTTAAACCTGCATTTAGATGGAACGTACATTTTCGTACAGTCCTAATTTTGAGGCGTCCACAGTATTACCAACCATCCAGAAAACAGTTCATTATTTAGCAACAGTGACTTAAGGCTGCATCAAGTGCTAGAGAGCCCAAAGGCTAAACAGTCAAATGTGTACACTACCACTGTTGTGATATCAAATAGCACTCTCGTGGCTATTCAAAACTGGTTAGCAAGTAAACTCTTTAATGCAAAATTCACCTCATCAAGTTTTAACCCAGCAGTTCAGTGAACAAGCAGGAAGTCCACAGTCTTATTGGCAAAACTGACTTACAGTGTCTCTAAGTCACTAGGCTCAAGGTTAAGAGCGAAGCATATTCCACTTCTACATTTTATGGGAATTTTACATGTTCAATTCATGATTTATAAGCTCTAGGTTCTCTCTCCTCCAAACTGTCTGTAGACACAGTGTGCCACAGACTTAAGACTTCTGTTTCTCCCTCTATTTTCTTCAAATAGAACAATTTTGCAAATGTCTACATGTTCTAGAAAAGATTTTTTTTCGAAGATGGTCATTTCTTCAGAATAGTCCGACGCTGTCAGGCCTCTGAAGCAAAGGGGGAGAAAAAAGCTGAAACACAAGGTTCATCTGGTAAGTTTTACATTAAGCATTACAAGCTGGACAGTATAAGAATGTGGCTTTTGCCTCAAAACGTCTGAGTCTTGGTGTGGAAACGAGTACTTGGCTGTCCCACCATAGCATTCTCGTAGTGGGACTGTCAGGGAAGTCTTGACTGGGGAGTATTTGTTTTGTTTACCTATCAGGCGTAAATTTCCAGGCACTCAGTTCATTTTGGGCTTGTTCCAATTTGTCTTTAGTCTGTTCCAGTTCACCTTTCATTTTTAGGAAAAACAAGTTGATGGCTGGGTCCACCATTGTTGATCGCAGTTGGGCAACACTAGGCTGCTGAACTTGCTTGAGGTACTGAATCTGATTCTGCATAAAATAAGAAAAAAAGACTGTTATTCATACAATATTAAAGAAAAATCGTAAGTCATTTTGATACAAATAAGAATAGTTAACTCCAAAGTTAACACCAAGATAGCTTGCCTTCTTCCACACTGTAACCCAAAAAACGCAGGATAAAAATCACTTGTGCACACCTTCCACCCCTGTTCATGTGCCTGCTCACCCAAGCCCCCATCCTACCACCTGCCATGCTTAACCTCTCAAGGCAGATTCCCCTCCAGATGCCACATTATTTTCTGCATGTCAATTTACATCTGTCGGAGCAATATCTGGAGCATTAGAATGCTCCCTTTCTTTTGTATCTGCCTGCACTCTTTTTGGGGAACAAAGAGCATATGGAAAGAATTATCTGCTTAAAACTGACAGTTAACTCCCACTTAAGTTCAGTGTAAGTTATTAAGGAACATTACAGCTTGACAAGAAATATTTACAAGCAAATAATAAAAAGGTTTTTAGAAACTTTTAAGGTTTTTTGCAACTGCAATAGTCACTTATGATGCAAAATTGCATATTTTTAAACAAAATTTAGAAATATTGACAGCAATTAAAAGATTTTGGTTGGATTTTAGTCTCTTGCAATAACCACAAGCCAAAGGAGTTACAATTTTATATACTTAGAACCCAGACACTTGCAATAGTCAAAATTTCAGAAGTAATAACTTCTGAGAGGTTTCTTTTAAATAGAGTATTTATTAGTCAAAACTTGAATGTATATAAATAGGATTAACTTTAGGTTTCTTAAATTTTAATCCCATCACAACAGACGTATCTTAAATTGTACTAGAAGTACATGTTTAGAACCCTGCTAATCACCAATATCACATCAGCCTGCACAGAATGTGTTAATTCCTAAATTCAATTTATTATGCTCCCTGTATCACACACGTTTTTTCATCAGCAAGAGGTGAACAGAACTACATGACATTAAAAGACATTAATTGCAAGTCAGGTGGTTTGCTTCCTGGGCGGACAGTCTTGCAACCAGACTTGAGAGCAACAGAGTTTCACTGACAAACCCTAAAGGGAAAGAGTCTCCCTGCACTCTTTGCTTTTACTTGGGCCACACAGCACAGCCAGAAGCACTGACAGCTTAACCATGTCCCTGTACATGCAGTTACTCTGTTACGGGGTCTTTACATAACAGTAAGAAGAGAAAGTACAGAAGGCCTATGCACCTTCAGTGTGCAGTAGCAACCTCAGTTGCTTCTAAATTGAGTATAATGTGTTTTAATTTATGTATTATTAAATAGCAAAATTTCCTGGATTTTATTTCAAGTAAATGGTTTCAAAGGTTCTGGAAGAACTGAAATATTTCCTTTGATACAATTATTTGATATTATCGTAATAAAAATACTTAGCTACCTAAAAAACCTGAAATCATCATACTTTAAATTTTACATAGACAAACTTTTATGTATCCAGAAAGAAACATAAAGGGAATAAAGCACTGCATATAAATATTTTCAAGAAATAAAGCACTCAAGAACCCACATACAAACATTACCTAGAAACAAGAAGTCCAGATTAAGGTTATGCTACCATTTCTTGGACGGCATTTTACCTATGGGTCCTTTGCGTCACTGAATGTCCAATATACTGCTCACCAAATAAAGATCAATTTTATTCATTGTTATTGACGTAATTTTCTATCCACTCTACTTTTTGATTCTTCTGCTACTGAAGTATTTCAACAACCTGTCAATTCTCTGTGATGGCCAGAGCTAGCAGACCAGCAACATATTTCAGAAATATAATCATGATACAGCAACACTGTTCTCAATCCATTTTTAAACAGGCATCACTAACAGGGCGGGGGGGGGGAATAAGGCCATGTTCCTTGTCTTGCCAAGGCCCATATTCCTCCCCCTTCCACTGTAAATTTAAAAACTGTAGCAGATTCCTTGAATCACTAGCACATAGAATTGCTGGCACTGCTCCTCAGTCACGCCGGAAACGCACTTAAACACTCCAGAGGACCCAGCCAATGCTGTGCAATCCCAATCTCATTGGGATCTCTCCAGCTCACACTCCTGAGACCAGCAGATGGCACCTGCACAGCTCAAACACCATTCGTAAAGCATTCATGCAGAAAAAACTTAACAACCCTTGCTCATTCCCTCCCCAAACTTGAAAGAGCATTCTTTCCCTCCACTTTTTCCAACTCAAATTTTCTCAATCCCTTCGCAAGTGCTTTCCCCAGCTGTAACTCCAGAGTTCTCATCTGTCAGGCTTTCCATCCATGAAGACCCAGCAACCTCCCCCCAATATGACCTTTTCCTAAAGCAAGCCCAAATGTCTTTCCTTTTCTGTGTATTTCCTAACTACGTTTGTCTTCCTGCTTAACCAGTCCAAACCACACATTCTTGCTCCCTCTAACCACTTTCTGGTATGAGTCACCTCCCACCGATATTCAAAGTGGTAAGGGTTAGGGAGCAGGAGAGTTTGCCTGCAGTCAGGATCAACATCAGGCTACAGCTGAACCTACAGGAATAAACATGTCCAATGCCATACCCCAGGGAATGCTCACTCTAACACCTGAAACCCCTACTGGCTGTTCATATTCCCAAACACGAAAGCACACACAAGCTGGTATTTTTCAAAAGCCCATGAGATGGACAAGCAGGGGTAATTTTCACGAACAGAATAAAAACCTTGGTATCAGCTTTCTCTCTGTCCCAACCCAAGGCAGGACAGCACTGAAAGCAGTCTATTTAGAGGACATCAGGCTGTGTGAAGTTTTGTTTGTGTGGATTTTTATCTCTTTTTGTTAAAGACAGACAATAACATTTCCAATCCCCTAGTTCCCACATTCTTGGAAACAGTTGCATTCTTTCAGCTGAAATCATCCAAAGATAGCTACAAAGAACAGACTCTAAACATGAAGACTTTACAAAACAGATCACAGGTGCCTGAGAGAAAATGTAAGCAAACTAAGTAAGAACAACTGTATATCTTTCGTATAAAGAAGAAGTAGAAAGGAATAAAATGCACAACTCAGAAGAGAAAAAACACAACAGAGCGGTAACCTAAACCACAAGAGTAATGACTATCTAGTGCTACAGTCCAATTGCACCCACAGAAAGTTCCAGCCATTGTTATCTGTTCCATAAAAAACATATTTGAGCAGTAAGTATTTCCAAATGTCTATCCACTTATTGACTTACAGTAACTGTGCAGTAGCCTGCGAGGGGGTTAAGGCCTTTCTCTGAAGTAGCATTAACTTTACCACCATCTCTGCTGGAAACAAAGCTTTCTGTAGAAACCATAGCCAATACCTTACCCACACTTCCCTAAGAGCAGCTGGCAACCTCTTTTAGGGGGTTGTTCCTGCAGGAGGAATGTAGATCAAGGCTACAAGACGTTAAAGGGCCTGAACAAGGGCACACAAGATGTTAAATGCCTGAACTTCAAGGTAGCCCTTAGTCACCCTAAAACTATGGAGTAACTTTGCAACACCTGTCACAGACTTTTACTAAGCTGCTGGCTCTGAAGAAATCCATATATTCTCCCACTAGACTCAGCACCGAGCACAAGAGAGAACTGAGCTATGCACTCCACTCCCTTCTTGTTTCTTCAGGAACAGCACTGATACAGAATAAGGGCAACAATTCTGCTACTGCTACTCCAACATGCACACCTACACTTTCAAGATGACAACTGGTGACTTTCATAAGCTGAAAACCCAACAAAAAAGCTACTGTTTTGTAAAAGGGTGAAAATTTAAAGCACCAAGATAGAGTTCATCACACTTTATTTTAAAACAGAGCTAGTGTATTTTAACAAGCAAGGTGTTCCACACAAGTAATCTGAAAACTCAGTCTTTGCCAACTACTAGCAGTTGAATATGGTACGGTATTAAGTTTTTAACCATTTAAATTTGATAGCAGTAAGTTTGTATGAATAAAATGTCCCAAAAACACATCCCTAGTTTTCATTAAACTAAACACCATAGATGCTCAGTCTTTCTAACTAAAATGTGACAGGAAACACTGAAGGCTTACATATAAATGTTACTGGTATATTTTATGTGAAAGTATGGATTATAAAAAATTGCTAACTATAATAAAAATATGAAAAATAATTTTATGGATTAAAATCAGGCATGTCAAACAACATCCTGCAGTGAATAGTTTTTGTTTATTAAATGATTTAGCAACCCATAGCTTAGCTTTGCATCTTATCCAACATGATGTATTTTTCTACTGTTACTGTAGTAGAAAAAACACTCTAGCAATACAAAGCCAAGTAGTCCTTCAGACCTTCTTGAAACTACGCGCATTTTTAAACTTGAAAATACCTAAAGGTGGCAATGTCTCCATTATAGCTTTTACACCTCTTCTTCAAGGATGCATCTTCCTACCTCCATATACTATGGAGATTACATCCTTGGTGTTATTCTTGAGTCACGAGCAGGAAAAATATAAGCCACCTGAGTGTGTGGCCCTGCATCTGTTTTTTGTTTCTCTTTGGTAGGTTGTTACCCACCTTTTTTTCTTTTTTAAAGTATACTGAAAATAAAAGCTCTTCAGAAGTTCTTCTACACAGATATCCTGGAAAGATTATGCAGTTATAAACATCTAACAAAGGGCAGTCAAAAACCCCTACAGTCTTCATACTGTCAAACTCAAAACATTAAATACTTGAAGTTTATATCTTCCGGGAAGAAGAAACACAAATTTGGTTTTATTGAAAAACTTACATTTCTTTTTATTTATTTATTTTTAGTATTTATTGGTTTAGCTATATGCTCAAGAGAGGTGATCCTTCCTCTCCAGTTGGCACTGGTGAGACATCTGGGGTACTGGGTCCAGATCTGGACTCCCCAGTACAAGAGAGACGCAGACATATCAGGGTGAGGCCAATGAAGGGCTGTGAAGATGATTAAGGGGCTGGAGCATGTGACACACAAGCAGAGGCTGAGAGTGTTAGGGCTGCTCAACCTGGAGAAGAGAAAGCTCTGGGGATGTTATCAATGTGCATAAATACCTGATGGGGAGTAAAGGAGGCAAAAGCCAGTGGCACCCACTTGAAAGCACAGGTGATGGGCACAAACTGAAACACAGGAAGTTCCACTTAAATATAAGAAAAAACATTCTGCTGTGTCAGTGGTTCAGCACCGGCACAGGTCACCAAAGAGTTCTGGAGTGTCCCTTCAGGAGATGCTTAGAAGCCAATAGTGCACAGTCCTGAGTAACCTGGTCCAACTAACCCTGTTGGGAACAAGCAGGCTGGACTGAAACTCCAAGTCTCTTCCAACCTCNCACACAAGATGTTAAATGCCTGAACTTCAAGGTAGCCCTTAGTCACCCTAAAACTATGGAGTAACTTTGCAACACCTGTCACAGACTTTTACTAAGCTGCTGGCTCTGAAGAAATCCATATATTCTCCCACTAGACTCAGCACCGAGCACAAGAGAGAACTGAGCTATGCACTCCACTCCCTTCTTGTTTCTTCAGGAACAGCACTGATACAGAATAAGGGCAACAATTCTGCTACTGCTACTCCAACATGCACACCTACACTTTCAAGATGACAACTGGTGACTTTCATAAGCTGAAAACCCAACAAAAAAGCTACTGTTTTGTAAAAGGGTGAAAATTTAAAGCACCAAGATAGAGTTCATCACACTTTATTTTAAAACAGAGCTAGTGTATTTTAACAAGCAAGGTGTTCCACACAAGTAATCTGAAAACTCAGTCTTTGCCAACTACTAGCAGTTGAATATGGTACGGTATTAAGTTTTTAACCATTTAAATTTGATAGCAGTAAGTTTGTATGAATAAAATGTCCCAAAAACACATCCCTAGTTTTCATTAAACTAAACACCATAGATGCTCAGTCTTTCTAACTAAAATGTGACAGGAAACACTGAAGGCTTACATATAAATGTTACTGGTATATTTTATGTGAAAGTATGGATTATAAAAAATTGCTAACTATAATAAAAATATGAAAAATAATTTTATGGATTAAAATCAGGCATGTCAAACAACATCCTGCAGTGAATAGTTTTTGTTTATTAAATGATTTAGCAACCCATAGCTTAGCTTTGCATCTTATCCAACATGATGTATTTTTCTACTGTTACTGTAGTAGAAAAAACACTCTAGCAATACAAAGCCAAGTAGTCCTTCAGACCTTCTTGAAACTACGCGCATTTTTAAACTTGAAAATACCTAAAGGTGGCAATGTCTCCATTATAGCTTTTACACCTCTTCTTCAAGGATGCATCTTCCTACCTCCATATACTATGGAGATTACATCCTTGGTGTTATTCTTGAGTCACGAGCAGGAAAAATATAAGCCACCTGAGTGTGTGGCCCTGCATCTGTTTTTTGTTTCTCTTTGGTAGGTTGTTACCCACCTTTTTTTCTTTTTTAAAGTATACTGAAAATAAAAGCTCTTCAGAAGTTCTTCTACACAGATATCCTGGAAAGATTATGCAGTTATAAACATCTAACAAAGGGCAGTCAAAAACCCCTACAGTCTTCATACTGTCAAACTCAAAACATTAAATACTTGAAGTTTATATCTTCCGGGAAGAAGAAACACAAATTTGGTTTTATTGAAAAACTTACATTTCTTTTTATTTATTTATTTTTAGTATTTATTGGTTTAGCTATATGCTCAAGAGAGGTGATCCTTCCTCTCCAGTTGGCACTGGTGAGACATCTGGGGTACTGGGTCCAGATCTGGACTCCCCAGTACAAGAGAGACGCAGACATATCAGGGTGAGGCCAATGAAGGGCTGTGAAGATGATTAAGGGGCTGGAGCATGTGACACACAAGCAGAGGCTGAGAGTGTTAGGGCTGCTCAACCTGGAGAAGAGAAAGCTCTGGGGATGTTATCAATGTGCATAAATACCTGATGGGGAGTAAAGGAGGCAAAAGCCAGTGGCACCCACTTGAAAGCACAGGTGATGGGCACAAACTGAAACACAGGAAGTTCCACTTAAATATAAGAAAAAACATTCTGCTGTGTCAGTGGTTCAGCACCGGCACAGGTCACCAAAGAGTTCTGGAGTGTCCCTTCAGGAGATGCTTAGAAGCCAATAGTGCACAGTCCTGAGTAACCTGGTCCAACTAACCCTGTTGGGAACAAGCAGGCTGGACTGAAACTCCAAGTCTCTTCCAACCTCAGTGATTCTGGGCTTCGTATTTTGACGCTGCAAAGTAAGCTTAATCCCCTCTCTTTTTTTCCTGTTTGAAGCACAACTTACTGTGAACTAAAGTGACCTTATGGTCTTAAGAGCAATAAAAGTATTGTGTACAGAGTTCAGTCACACTGCTATATCTGACAGCTCTGAGAACCTTCAGGCAAAAAAAAAGGAAGACTTAAAAAAGCAAAGGAAAGTTACAATACTAGTTATTAGTTTTGCACAGAGCTTGTATTTTTCTTAAAAGAAGCTCTGAAGAGTGTATTGCTGAAACTAGCAATAAGCTTTTTACAATCCTCTCAGAAACTGCCAGATTCAAGCAGAATGAAAATTATGTAAAGGTAATCCAAAATGAGATAGTTTCAAGAAACCAAGACTAAACACAGATGAAAAAGTCACAGAAAATGGCCAGAAATAAAGGAGAGAGAAACAATGATCAACAAAAAAAGTATTTAGAATATTAGAAATTAAGCAGAGCTGCCAAATTTCAAAAGAACTTTGAACAAGTCAGTAGCAACTTCACCTATCCAGCCAGACAGGGGCTTACAAATACCTTGTTATCCAAAGGCAATGTAAGTATCAGCCTAAAACCTCCTAAATGAAACCAAATAAACTCAATCATATCCTTACATTTTAATTTCTTCCTGTCTCTAATGATACTCAGAAGTAACATTTTTGGAGATATGCACAGTAGATAAATGCTAAAGGAGAGTAAGCATGGCACATGCAAGAATTAGCTTGGTTTGAAGTAAAAGCCCTTCCAATCACAAATGCTGCTGAAAATCAACAGAAATAACTAATATTAAAAAATCCACAAACTTTAAGAAGTGATCTTTACTAATCCAATGAAAGTTTAAGTACCCTGCCATTTCTTTAAACACAGAAAATATCATGCTGTAGATCCACAAAAAACATAGCACATAGGTACTGGCTCAAAAGCTGATACTCCTGCAACAGGAATATCACACTCATCCTTTCTAAATACTTACAGTACACTCTTGCATCTCCTGTTCCTTAGTTGCCAGCCTCATCACCAGAATATTTTCTCTTCGGGCAGATTCTTGTTGTTGCTGTTTCAACTTCTCTTCAGATTCTCTCAACCCCGTCACATCATTAGCTGATACAAGCAACAACACACAAAGCATGTTTTATAGTACCCTCTCATAGAAAGTTTTTAAAAGACAGCTAAAAGAATCTAAAGACCAAATTCATAAACAGAAGTCATAAACAGTTATGGTTTTTGCAGCCATGTTTATAACTAGCATAAACAAAAAGCAAAATATCATTTAGTATTAGAAAACCTTGACAACAGGTGGCTTTAAATCCATATTCCTGGTCCTTCTTTAAGACTTACTAGAATTTTGATTATGTTTCCATGTTTATATAGGAAATAACTTCTAAACTGCTAGCTTAACAACTATTATTACAACCTGCAGTCTGAAACTTGGGATGGTGGAACTGCCCAGGTATGTAAAAGAAAAGTTGAGGCCAGGGTGGGGGAGGAGGAAAGTCTGTACTCTGGCAAAAACCGATCTGCAGTCTGTACAACAGTGCTGTTTATGGAAATCCTCAAACTGGTCTCAACACTCCATGAGCAAACAGTAAGACATTCAAGAACATTCTGTCACAACTAGACTTCTAATCCATGAACATTTATGAAAACTTATATATGAAATATGAGAGAAGGCAGCACATTTCCAAATTACTCAAACAAGAACACATGCAAGCAACCCAATAACAACTGTATACATTCACTCTGCTACTTGTCATGTATAAAACAATGAAAAATTTGAGTAATTTAGATTTTCATTTTTTTAAATTCCTTGAGAATAATCAGCTGCAAATATAACCTGAACATCACTAATTGCCTCAGGACAATGATTTCTAAATAATTTTTTGCAGATAATTCATTAACACTGATTACTATGGCCTGTATTGTTTCGAAAATCAAGAAACTGGGAATGTTGGAACAACTTATTTATCTAAGTTTAGACAGTTTGAAATGAGAATGGAATCACCTGCTTCCCTTTGCTGTATTTCAGTCTCTCCGAAACTCAAAACATCGTTAGACAGCAATAGAAGGATGTAACAACAGCAAAAGAGAGGATATCCATCCAGACTGATAGAAAAACACCCTTCAAACTCAGTAGTACTACACCTTTAAGTATTTAGACTGAAAAGGTGAGTGGAAAACAGGAAAACGTACCATCTCTAGCTGCCAACATCACTTTTAAAAGTTATGAATAAACTTTTTATTCAGTCACTCCCAAAATGTATTCATATTTTCTCTTTTCAGAGTAGGATGTTTTTCCCATATTATCTTCCAAAAGACCAAGTTTTAATGACCATGTAAGAATGACAATCAAATTAGCCTAATCAGATCAACTACTACTTGCAGACTCATTTTAGACATTTACTTCTAAACACTATTTACCCTCCCAGTCTTACAATCCTGTAAGACTACTAAAGGCACAGACATTCTTGGAGTATTTTGGTAGATAAAAGTTTCCTTTTCTAACGGTAAAGTTCTGAAAGTACACTTATTTATGGGGTTATGCTTTGAAGCTCTTCCCTGCCCAGCAGTCTGTGTCCCATAGATGCAAAAATAAGACTTTTTAGATGGTGTGATAAATTTGCAACTGGAAAAAAAGTTGATAAGAAAGCTAGGAGAGGCTGAAAACCTACATTAGAAAAAAAAGGGGGCTCTCTTCCTGACAAGTAACTGACATAATACATTATTATCTCTTAATTCCAGCACTTTTAGAAAGCATAGCTAGTACTTGATCACTCTGCTTTATACATTAACTTGCACCATTTTGAAACCCAGCTAACTTACAATTAAGGTCTGTGTACTTGCCCTCCAGAGCTTGCACGTATGCTTCATACTGTTTCCACCTGTTGCAGATGTAAAAAGAAAAAACAAGAATTTTCTGAAGCTCAGTTTATAAAATCAAGACATCTCATTACGAAGCTTTCAGAGTACACATTGATACCATAATCAGAAAGTGTCAAGAGAGAATTACATAATTGCACAAAAGACAATTCCAGTTTTAAAAAAAGGCTTTTAATCGTGGAAATAGTTAAACCTGCTTTGTATCTCAGAAGAATGAAACAGTAGCTGTGCATCACAACACTTAAAACTCACATCTTAAAAATTAGTAATTTAGACAAACACTGGGATCAAACACAAATTACTTTGTTATCTTTATAAAGTACCCTATATATATCCTATTCTCATAGCAGAACAATTCAAACAAAATTCTTTAACAGAAAGTGTGATACAAATACACCATTAAGTATGTTACCAAGTGAACAAGACAAGAAAAACTGTATTGTAACACTAGAAATGGTAGTCTAGGTTAGGCAGTTGTATCAGCTCATTCAGGTTATAAGATCATTCTCTGATTATATTCATCATCCATAAGCCAAACAGTTTAATAACTCTTTGAAAGCATGTTACTTAGGCAACTCATCTGCAGTCAAAAAACATCACTTAAAAACAGCACTGCATTTCATACAAACCATCAAATCAGTAGCAAATAAAGTCTGCTGTAAAGTTAAGCATGGAATGCTTTATGAAAAAAGTTCACAGTGTGGTGTTTTGGGATTTTTAAGCAGTACTCTGCACTGAACTATGTGTGCTCCTCATGATGGTACAACTGCACGTTATAAAGCAAATTCATCTACTAACTTACCACTACAGAAGAAGGTGTCTGCTCCCTCCTCCCAATTACCTTCTCTCCCTGACACATATTTTATGCCAGACTCATCAGAACTGCTCTTATTTTGACTCTTATTTTAACACTACCTCAACTGAAACTGTAAAATCTACCTCTAGGCAATTTTGACCATTTAGTGAATTCAAACAGCTCATTAAAGGATCTAAAAAGCATCAGAGATCTGTAACAGAAAGCAAGATCACATCACTGGGAAAAGGAAGCATGGAATCTCTTCCTTCATGCAACAACAAAATTTTACATCTCTTCAGCCGAACATGAAAACAGCATGAATGAACTCTCAAGCTCTGTAAGAGCAGAAGTATTCCTACTTAACCCCTCAAAGTAATCTCTCTGCTCTACAAAGTTTCACCATTTGACCATTAAAAATTCTGTTTGTTCAGGAGATTTCAATCTCCCAAAAGTAAAACTGAAATGGTCTACTAAACAGCAAACCTAGTAAGAAATAACCTAATTTTACATTAAGAAATTACACTCAATAAAACAATTGGTTTTCAAATATACAGGACTACTTGACTTTTAAGTTACACCTCACAGCCCAAAACCAGTAATTCTACCAAAATTGTGACACCCCCACACTCCCGTAACATACAGAGCAAGTGAAATGAGGACCTGAAACTCAAGTTAGGTAGACATGACAGGCCCCTACCTGAAAAAAAAAGGAAAAGAATCCCCCAAATAATCACCCACAAACAAATCATGTAGCCTACAGTGGTCAAGAACGTTGTAGATAATACCTCTAAGTCACCTCTCAACAGCTGCTAGTATTTAGGCAAGAACTAAACTGGAAAAGAAAACCTGGATGGCACTAGGCCATGTCACAGATTTGAAGTCATATGCTCACCAACTCTTCTAGAAAACGTAACTACTCAGACGTGGCATTTTGTCAAAAACCTGATGAAGACTCTTGCAGTTCAAGTAACTTGTATTGGGTCTGGCTGAGATGGAGTTAATTTTCCCCAGAGCAGCCTTCACAGTGCTGTGCTTTGCACTGGTAGCTGGAATGGTGTTGATAACACATCAGTGTTTCAGTCACTGCTAGGAAGCGCTCACACTTCATCAAGGCACATTCTCCAAAATTCCCCCCTCACCAGTAGGCTGGGAATGGGCAAGATCTTGGGAGGCAACACAGCCAGACCCTTGGCCTCCTGGCCCCAGATTATGCCTTCCAGTACATCTGCAGCAGACTAAGGCTCATCAGTGAATCTGAGTGGGTGAAAAGTGACAAAGGCTAAAAGCCAGCTTTTTTTCTCCCATCAGTTCGCTTTCCACTCAATATGGTAGTTTCTGTCCGTAATCTGATAGTTCAAAATTAATAACCTGAAGAGCTTCACTGAAGTGCTACCTGGAAAGGCACTCAAGAACACAGCAGAACTGGGAGGATGTTCCATATTCAAGGGATCACTTATAGTCTCACAAGAACTGGAAGGTAACTGAGCAGCATTATGTCAGTTACTTAATTCCCTTTGTTCTTTAAAAATATTAAGCAGGCTTTATAGAGGTAATTTGAAGCTATCAAGTCCTAAATACTTTTTCTTGAAGCACCCATGTTTTATGCTGTGCTTTGGAGTTCATAGCAAACGATAACCAGTTGGGGGTTGAGACACACACTGCACCCAGGCCATTCCAAGAAGGACTGGCTCTAAGTCCCCGTTGACTGAAGTTCCCTAAAAGCACTGTATTTCCTCAGAAATGCTTGTGCATATTGGAGTGCTTCACTGTTTTACCAGCTAACCACTCAGCTGAATGATCAGGGCAATACTAATCACATTTTTAGCTATGATCCACAGAGTATTTTTTTACTGTGCTCCTGGCTCTTCTTTCTCTCAGAAGCTCCTACAGTCAAGCTAAGTAACTACTGCACTAAAGAGAGGAAAGATTAAGATGAGTCCACAGCAACAAGTCACGAGACAAGCAGAAACTCAAGGTCAGATCTAAAGCCTCTGTGTTGGGTCCTGCTCATGTTTAGTCAACAAAAGTTAAAATGAGCAAAACTAAATTACGTACTTCATGGAAAAGAACAGTAAAATTGGGACTCACGGCACAGAAACTGACAAAAAAAAGAGAATCTTTTCCACATATGTATTTTATCACTGCAATTGTGCAGGAATGGTGACTTACTATCTAAAAGACCAAAAGGTGATGACATGTCCATTCTAAAAAGCATTTGCCTCACCAAAGCATGGACCAGAAAAATACACTCCCATTGTCAAGACAATTTAGTGGTCAACACATGCTTTCCTATGTCTCAAACTAGTAGAAATGACATTGATTAAAATATATGTATAATAATAGTATTTTATTCCAGCTTACAAATGAAGCCAGCAGTTAGTGTAATAATTGCTAGTTTTATGTGAAATCACTTAGAGGTGAACTTACTAGAAATACATATTTCACCCCCCACACAAAAAAACCCCCAGTGTCTGAAAGACTGATCAATGCAAACTAATGACATGGACATGACCAAAACAGAACTTAAATTTCCATTTCTGGGTATGTTGAACAGCCATTCTCCTTCAATTCATCAAGTACCCTTTTTGAGAGCATGTTAGTTTTTCTACACACTAAGAAGATGATTCAATAGCAACATAGCTGTCAGTAGCAAATTCCCTTCTGCCTCTTTGTTAACACAGGTGAGCTGCTAACATATTTTACCTCCTTGGGTGTATTCCATCACATTCTCTCTTGAATGTATGTTGAAAATTCATCTCTTCTACAGCAGCAACTAATCATTGCAAGTTACAGAAACTGATTACAACTAGCAGCCTTTTTGTGTTTTCACACTATCAGTCAGAGAGCAAGTGGCACAGGCTCTATGCTTTGCTACTTAGCACATGAATTTTATTGCAGGAAGTAAGGGCACAGCTTTGAAGACTTAAGAGTTTACTACTGCCAGAGATAAACTTGAGGACAGAAATTTCTATTAAAAGGATCACAAGGCCAAAACCACTTATCAAAGAAGCGTTTTTTTCTTACTGTTTAAATAAATTCTTCTTTACTACCCAAAAGACTGGATACTCAGAGGAAGACAGAAACCAGTTTAAGCGTCTGGAGCCACACTGTGTTTACTCCCTAGAAAAAACTGTAACCCCAAAAGTAGCTGGCAGGATAGTTTACCCAGAAGGGAGAGTAGCTGATCACCATGTACATTAAGTGTTGCACATGTAACCCCATGTTTCTACACAATTTACTCTGTTCTATGAAACAGCAAAATTTACCTTGAGACCCTAATAATGCTAATAACTTAGTGTACAAAAAGCCAAGAACTAATGTTTACCAAAACGCACAGACTACTCCAGGAGATAAACAGATGCCCCACAGATGGTTAGTTTGGACAGCTCCCGGTTTACGAATCAGGAAGTTCAGGCATACAGGGACAAGTGGCCTGGGATGGTTTCTTTAAGCAGGTGGTCTGTGCAACAGGATTCCCTATAATTGTTTTCATGGTGACATTTAAGCTTTTTAAAACATGAAAAAGATGGCCATGCCCTTCCTTATGAAAGTTCTAGGTGATGAAAACTTTATTTTAACATTGTTCTGTTAATATCTGAACATGCTGAGAAGACAGCTGAATGGACTGAGAAAACGTAAAACATACTGGAGAAGTAAAAAGTTGACATTTTTCTGATGTTTAAAATAACTTGTGAACTAGCAAGGAATCTAAGCAATCAATTCTCCTATAATTACAAGTAAGAAAACAAAACCACTCCTACTCATGTTTTACAAAATACTATTAAGGATTCTGCCTCTTGCAAAAAAGTGTTCCCCCCCAAACTACAAATAAAAATACTTGAGGCAAGAGAACAATTTTACAAAAGAAATGTTTCATGAAACAGATAAAGCTTTTTCAGAACAGGATGCTAAAAGACAATGGGAGAGTAAATTCACGTATCTTCCACTGAATGTTCACTAAAATGTTGGAAGGAAAAAACAATTTTTACGTTACCTTAGAATAAGCTCATCTCTAGGTAAAACCTTAAAATCTGCTTCACTAAGGCGAACCTATGAAGCAAAAACAAAAGCATAAGTTATCAAACTGTCATGATTACCTGGAAGGGTGAAGTCACAAGTAATTTTACACATACCTTCTTTGGGAGAGGTTCTTCATTCGTCATTGTGAACTCTGAAGGGAGAGAAAAAAAAGGAATTTTATTTAGTGTAGTTGCTAGTGTACATGGAACACTGAACAAGTCAGAAACTTGTATTTCCAGCCTTAATTTTTTTAATTTGCAGTATTACACCACTGAAATATTGGTTCCACACAATGCAGCACCAGAGTACAAAACACTATGACCAGTTTGCTCCTGTAATCTAGATATAGTCAGATGCATTTTTTCTAAAAGTTAACTAAAACTTTCTATTTACATCTAAAAAGCCAATCAGTAATCAATTCTTCCTATTTAACTAATCAAAACCGCTCAACTTTGTATCAAACTGACATTTAGTATGTATCTACATAACATCGTATTTTACAAGGTAGAGGATAATCAGGGTCTGAGGAAAGAATCATCTGTGAGAATCATTTGTCAACGTTACAACATGTTCTTACAAGTACTTATACTCTTAAGATTCTAATAAGCAGGAAGTATTGTTATTTTAAAACCCATGTAAATATTTTCAGGAAAAGATGCAAAATAAATGGCTTAGACAGACCATCAAACTGAATTCCTCTAGTGCATACAGAGCACAATAGGACTGCATTTTGCTAGGTTAAATATTCACACTGCCCTGAGTTACATGCCTCCTTATCTCAAAAAGCAACAGACAGTATTTTCTACAACTATGATTATGTAAAATACACTGAGTTCATAAATCTTACAGGCATTCAAGTAATAATGAATGCAAGGTTTGCTAGAGGCATGCATCTTTGCAATATGCTTTCCAGTGGAAGAGTTGCATATCATTTTAAGAGTTGACAAGCTTATAAAGCTGCACATGTACCAGGCAAAGGATGTGTCAACTCCTTGGTTGTGAACACTTAGCTTCAAAGAAACAATGCTCTTAAGTAGGAGGTATTTTATTTTCTCGATGATTTTTATGGATTACCTTAGTATTTTCAGAATGACACTCAATGAACTAATTTAACTTTTCCAAATCCTAAAACTGTTGGTCAGTAAGACAAGCAAATACATTCCAGTGAAGTAGAGCCTTTTCAATCTACACTAACTGACACCACTGACAACTACACAGCACCCTACCAAACAAGGTCCTGGTTAACAACAAACAAAACAACCAACACTCACGCTCCCTTCCTATAATAAATGCTGACATTAGAACCCACAGAAAGAAAACATTCAGTAGAAGCATCTCACTAATGAATGGCAGCTTCCTGTTGCTAGGTTTAGTAACACGCAGGCACATAAGTGCTTCCCTAAACTAAGAGGTGCCCTCCGCTCCCACCCCCTTGCCTCCCACTCACAAGAAGTTACTCAAGCATTTTACTTGAACTTCTGCATGCAGCTCCTTACTTGAGACTGTTTTGCCAAAAACATACTTTAAATATAAAATACAAGCATAACAGACTACTGATACAAATTGCCAGTACCCAACTCAGCCACTGAGAGTAACTTGAGATTACAGAGGGAATGCTTGTGACCCCTGTATTTAGGTTGCCACCTCTCCCACAGTAATTTTCCTACATATTTTTAGAATTTTTAACTCCTTTGGAGTTTGGAAGTAGTCTTGAAGATCTCAGCTAGTGTTAAGTTTCTGACAGAGAGAAACATGCTTTTCAGATATCCCACACAACTATAGCTAACACTGATTAAATGGTGCACACATTATATCAAGTCATTACGTGTATGTTCCTCAAAAAAGTACCAGAAGCATACAAATACCAAAAAAGGTGAATTTGCCCAAAGACTTAGCTTGTAACTCCTGCTGCAGCATACAGCAATTACAAACATATGACTGCTGTCACAATCATGACTACAAGAAATCAAAGGTTGATGTTTCATCCAAAGGTAGTCAACCTTGCATCTCCAGACCTGACACAAAATTCCAGCACCAGACCAGGTTACTCTAACCTCTACACCCCGCACATCACCGTTTACAAAACCATCTCTTGCTTTCAGACAAGAGCACAAAAGTGAAGGCTGAAGTTATGCGCCACTGCATTAGAAGTTACTGTCTTACTGTCACCTGTTATTATGTGCCATGATAGAACCACACACGAAAAAATAAAAACTCACCAGCTAAAAATGTTCTGTAGGTTATTCTGGAAAAGTTAGGTTGATAGTATCTACAGATAAACACTTCGTGCTCTTTCCACACATACGAATTTCAACTCACTACAACAAAGCCCTGCAACAGCTTTTTGGGAACCTGGAGTAACTCACCAGAAGCTTAGACATTTATTACTGCTGTATACTGCTATCGTTGTGCTCCACGTTTCTCAGAAACATTAGCAGCGCCAGGCTGGCTACAGTAACCGTCACAGCGATTTGCCTTAGTTTTGTGTTAACCAACAGGTGAATTTGTACGCTACTGACAACACTGCAACTGAAATGTTCATTCTTTGAATTTAATACAGTAACTTCTCAAGCACTGTGCATCGAGAGATGCTTCTTATCACGCGGCTCTCCTCTAAAAACAGATAATCTCTCTCCTACCCGTATCAGAAATATCTTGCAAGAACATGACGAAGTGTTACTTTCTACAATAAAAAGAATCAATGTAAATAACATTCCTGCATAACTGACTGGAATTAACATGATTATATTCTGTGATTTATATTATGAACCGCTTAACTGTACTATCCTAACTAAACACTTTCATGATTTTGCAGAAACAGTGGCTGCCACACACCACTCCTTCTGCATTTCTGCTCCTGGCAACAAACAACACAAAACCACACTCCATACTTAGAGCAACATTGTCACAGGTACTAAAAGAATTTTTATGAAATCTCAATGTTTTAGGCTTTTATGGCAATTTCATTTAAAAGAGATATGAAATGGGGAAAGCGCATTTTAATTTTAGTAACTCTGGTAGAAGCCCGCACACCTTTTCCTACAACGTCTATAAAACACAGGATTTAAAAACGTTTTGAAAAACCTCAATGAACAAAAATAATTAAATAATATCAGGTATGAGGCTTTACTCGTTATACCCGAACTGAGAGTTATTTTAATGACAAGAAAAAAGAGTTTCATGGGGAAAACCCCAGCATAGGCTCCCAGCTCCTAAAGCACGTATGTGTGTGCATATATAAACACACATATAATTTACAGAATTGCAGAATCATTAGGGTTGGAAGGGACCTCTGGGGATTACACACTCCAACACCACCCCCTCCGCCAAGGCAAGACCACCTAGAGCAGGTGACGCAGCAACGTGTCCAGGTGGGTGCTGAATGTCTCCAGAGAGGGAAACTCCATTATCTCCCCGGGCAGCCTGTTCCAGTGCTCTTCCGCCCTCAATATAAAGTTCTTTCTCATGTTGAGGTGAAACTTCTTGTGTTTCAGTTTATAGCCACTGCCCCTCGTCCTGTCACTGGGTACCACTGAAAACAGTCTGGCACCATTCACCTGGAACCCGCCTTTAAGATATTTGTATGTACGGAGGAGATCCCCTCTCAGTCTTCACTTTTCTAGAGAAAACAGGTCCAGCTACCGCAGTCTCTCCTCACAACACAAATGCTCCAGACCCCAAATCGCCTTTGTGGCCCTCCCCTGGACCCCCTCCAGTAGCTCCTTGCCTTTCTTGCACAGAGGAGCCTTCTGATGTTTAAGAGGAAAAGCTTCACAGTAGCACCGTAACTGGTGAGCCCTCACACTCGCCTCAGCAACCGCGGGGGTCCCGTCCCCCGCCGCGGGGCGCAGCAGCAGGTGTTTGACAGACCCAGCTGCTGCGGCCGCCCCCCAGCCCAAGCANCGGCTGCTGCGAGTTATTAGGGCGCCGATTTAAAGACCGTCGGTCAAACGGGCCGCGTAGCGCCCGTATCCCTGGGGTGCCGCGCGGCCTCCTGCCGGCGGGGGGCGCTGCTGTCCGGCCGGATGGGGCGAGCGGCGCCCGTCTCCCGCCAAACCGGCTGAGGGGAGCGGGAGCCCGGCGGCTCCTGGGAAAAGCGCTTGGCGCCTTCCCGGAAGGTTGGCGGAGAAGATGGGATCTCTGGGAAGGAAAACTGCGCGCAGCAGTAAATAAAGTGCAAGATGGGTGCCGGGCTTCTCGGCGTGACTGTCGGGGCTGCCTGCCCCCCGGCCGCCGCTCGCCACTACCTTCAGTCGCTAATGAAAGATAAAGGA
>VZRS01011581.1:374093-392021 GCA_013398055.1 Ifrita kowaldi | reverse complement strand
CGTCGCTCCCCGCGCACGAGCTGGGCGCCGCCGCCATCCGGGAAGTGCTGCGCCGGGCCGGGCTGGCCCCCGAGGAGGTGTCGGAGGTGATCCTGGGGCAGGTCCTCACCGCAGGTACGGGCCGGCGCCGGGACCCCTCCGCCCGCGGCCGGGCTCTCCCTCCCCGCGGCCGCATCTCTCCGGGGTTGTCCCATTGAAATAGCTCAGGTTTCACCTTCCAGGACGTTATCCCTCGCCATTGGGAACGCGGTTCCTTAACAAAGGACTTGAGAGGCATCGTGGCTGCTTCTCCATACGCTCTGGATGACCGAAAGGATAGGTCTTTGGAAAGGATGTTGTGGGGGATAGTTCGGGGGTTTTTTTAATCCCCGAAGTCACCAACATGTGTGAATGTCGGTTTCTTTTCTTTGTTACAGCATCCTTCTCACCTTGGTCATCTCAGCTCCTAAATTTAACATCCTAAATAATGGTAACTCTGAGATTTTAAGAGCCAGGCCTGCATTTGTGTTTATCTGCAGTACCGACCTGCAATATCTGTGATGCCATTTGTTTGGAGACAAATATTTTGATTTAATGAAAATGCAGCTGGCAGGGAATTGTTTGTTTTGAACTTGCTCCTGCTTTTTCCAGGGTAATGTTTAATCAGCAGAGTCATAGGCAGGTTTGTATTTTAAACGTGGAGGAAGGAAATATGTATTTTTGTCTTAAAGATGATTCAGATTCCTCTATACTTTTAGCTTGCTGAATGATGTGCTCTCCTTGTCCTTTTCTTTGCATACAAAGAGCTTTAGCCTGGGGAGATGCAGATGAAGAGTGTTTTCTCTGAATATAGTGATCCTATTATCTCCATCAGGATCGCAACAAAGACTGGAAGCTTTCAGGTCCATCTGTGCATAGTTGTGCTTTTGGTTTCCATATGAACTTTCAGGGAAAGTTAACTGCTGGTGATATACAGAAGACGTCAAAAAGAAACTCCTCAGCAAGTAGCAATTTAAATGATTTCTCATCTTACACATACAACAGGCTAGGGCTGATCTGACCTGGCATCAAAAGCAGAGTTGCAGATATAAAACTGTCAGTAGCAGGTATTTATTGATCAATATAAATGAGAGAAGTTTTCGTTTATAGATTACTGCTGGGCATTTCTCTACCCACCAGCTGAAAGCAGGAGCGAGCTTTAAATTTTGGTGGAACTGGGGTATTGTTTTGAAAAGTGACAAGACAGACATTTGTTTTTTAAGAACAGACAAAAGAAAAATGCTGCCTGTTCCCACAGGTGCTGGCCAGAACCCCGTCCGGCAGGCCAGTGTGGCTGCGGGAATCCCATACTCTGTGCCCGCATGGAGCTGCCAGATGATCTGTGGGTCGGGCTTGAAGGCAGTGTGCCTGGCTGCGCAGTCCATACTGACGGGAGACTCCAGCATCGTGGTCGCAGGAGGCATGGAAAGCATGAGCAAGGTAAAGCAGAGGATCCCACTCACGCTGCACTGACGTACTGGGAGCAAAGAGGCCGATGATGAAACCCTGTTTCCAGGCTGGTGCCCGGAGGCCGATGGAAAGGGTTGCTGCGCTTGCGAATGAATTTACACATACAGCAGTTGACTTCAGTAGCGTGCTTTTAAAAAAAGGAAAAGACCTCACACTTTAGGTACTGAAAAGGTGCCTTGCAAACACACACTGCATTTGAAATTCCATTTTCGTTTCCATCTAGCTCTGGTTGTGGTGAATGATTTGCCTGTGACAGCTGGCAGTAGACAGGATTTTTGTATTGCAAGAAGCCCAGAGAAGGAATAACTGAAAATGTTATTGTTCGCCAAGCAATTAGAGCTTGGAAGGAAAGCAAAGCAGTTTTATTTCAAGGTGTTCATCCCAAGGCAGTTTTCAGGAATGGGTCTGAGACTGTCTGATGCCCAAGAAACGGATGGCCTCTTCTGCCAGGGCTCAGCTGCCTGTGCAGAGAGTGATGTTGACATTCCCTGGCAGCAGAGTGCAATTGGGAACTACCTGGAGCAGGCTAGGTAGGATGGAGAGCCACAGCCACGTGGCCCCCAGGAATGATAGATTTGGTCTGTGGAGAGGAAACAACACTTGCAGTGTGGTGATCTGCTACCAGGGGAATGCAGAGGCCAAATGGCACGCCAGCTGGCAGACTCTCGAGGGACAGGCAGAGCGGGCAGCTGGAGAGACTGCCAGGATTTGGGATGGGTACCTCCAGCCATCAGGCAGGGGTCTGTTTCTTCAGTGGTCTGGCTGAATTGTGTGCTGGAGATGTAAACATCTGACTCCTTTTGAAATGCCCTCTTGCAGGCTCCTCATGTCATTCACATGCGAGCTGGGGTGAAAATGGGAGAGGCTTCCTTGCAGGACACTATAATCCTTGATGGCCTTACAGATGCTTTTTATCAGTATCATATGGGCATAACAGGTAAGTGATGACAGTCCGTAAAATGAAATGGTCAACTGAAAGAATTCACTGACAGGAAATTTCAGAAATCTAAAGTTACAAATAACGTGTTTCAAGCTGTCCTTACATTGTAGTCATGAAAAAGAAAGAAAGAAAAACATAATATTGAAAGGCATTGCAGGCATTTTCCATTTTGTTTGTAAAGCTACTGTTTTGGGTTTTTCTTCTGTCTGAACTAATCTCTCTGCATCTCTTCTACATCTGAGAAATTTATTTCAGAAAAAAAAAATAAACAGAATAATCCCTGTATGTAACTGGAGCATTCAGCAGCAGAGATTTACAGTGGGGGGGAGTTACGTAAAGTGTCCTGTCGATATGCAGGGTTCTGCAACTTCAGGTTATTGCACCCTGGATGGGATGGTCAGCCAACTGCTTTTCCAGACCCTGCTTATGAAACAGAGTGACTTCAGAACTGTTCCCTTCTCTGAAGTGGCTGTAGGGAAATCTGAGCATAGTAATTCAGAGAAGCAGTAAACTAGAAAAGCTTGTTTGCATTTGATTTAATTTGATATATCATCTGGGAGGAGATTCCACACAGAAATTTTCACCCTCAAGTGAAAATATAGTAGAGAATCATGAGTAAACAAAATGAGGAAAGCTGAATGAAAACCATTCAGCAAACTCAGCTGCTTGCTACAGTAAACATTAATGACTACATTTGTGCTTACAATTTTGCAACTTAAAATTTTGGCATTTCCTGATGGCAGTTTGCATTTTGTTCCTGTTTCAGCTGAAAATGTGGCCAATCAGTGGCAAATCAGCAGAGGGGAACAAGACCAACTTGCTGTAGAGTCACAAAACAGGGCAGAGGCAGCACAGAAAGCTGGCTATTTTACAAAAGAAATTGTTCCTGTTCTTGTACCTTCTAAAAAAGGTAAGTGTGAGTGGATAATGAGAACAGACTTTAAGGAAAAAAAATCTATTTTCTGCTGTTGCCTGTAATCAGTGGATGGTTTCCCACTAACACAGCCTTTTTTTTAATCATGTAGCCTGTTGCTCTCTTTTTCAGCTTTTGGTAGTTATATTTTAAATAAGAGAGAAGCAATGCAAATGTGGAATATCTCAGTGTAGCTTTCTGCAAATACTACCACTGTGTTTTATTGGAGATAGAATAACAACCTGGACAAAGCACTGACTGAACATAGGCTTGGATATGGTACCAAAATCAGTAATTTTCATTTTGTTAAGACTCCTGCTCCACCAAACTTAAAACATTCATGTTGATCTGGCAAACCTTGCCCACCTAGTAAAATACAGTGACAATAATTAGGGTTACTAGTTAATTACATAGTCAGGTTACATATATTGGGTATGTTTCTCTTTAGGTGAGGGATATAAACAGACCTATTAAGATGCTTGAGCCAAAGGTCTGTTTCTAGTGCAAGGGAATTCCCCAGCTCCTTGTGAGTTAGATGCAAAGACTAAATTTTCAAAAAAGAAATCAAGAATCAGTTGTTCAATATTTCCATTGAATAGACCCTGCAGAAAAAGTCCTGGCATTAGGCAGGCTACAAAGTAGTGGGGGGATTTCATGATACCTGTTTAGATGATAATATTTAATGACACTTGACAACTCTGTAGCAAGATTACTAGAAGTACCATTTGAAATACAAGCTCTTGCGGAAAGAGAAGCTATTGGGTTAGGAAAAGCAAGAACAATACTGACTTTTGCACAACTAGACAGTATTTTAGCTGCTAGTGTTTGTCTTAGAAAAGCTGAGCTGTGTGCCCTGCTAGAAGGAGCTGGAGGGTTAAGCAGTTCGTTAAACTGCCTTGAGTTGGAAGCTGTCTCCGGCGTAAGAATGCCTTGTTGGTTGAAAGGAATATGGTGCACATTCCCACTCAGCCTGTTGTTTTTGCTGTCTTTCTGTTTGAGATGTGTGTGTGTGATTAGACCCTCCTGTGAGCATAATGTTCTGTTTTGCAGGTCCTATAGAAATTAAAACAGATGAACACCCTCGACATGGGAGCAACTTGGAAACAATGGCAAAGTTAAAGCCCTGTTTCCTGACAGATGGAACTGGGACAGTAACAGCAGCTAATGCTTCAGGTCGGTCTGTCTGACTTAAATTAAATAGAAAAGAACAGTAGCTGCTTATGGCTCAAGGCAGGGTCTCTGTGAGGGGTGTGGTTGCTGTGTGTTTACTGCTTTGCAGGAAATGGCAATGTGTTTGACTATGTAGGTAGAACTCCATTTTAGATGTGGTGGAGGATTTCTTTTGTTTCCTTGTTTTCTGTGAAACAATGCAAGAGTTTGGACAATAACAGCAATATTTGATAGGCTGGAAAGAATATTTCCTTTTAAAACTGCGTAAGGGTTTCTGATACTGCAGATCTGGAGAATGGAAGACTTAATGATTCATGTTTAAAAATGTTACTCCTGTGTGACTGCCAATTCCTGTGTGACTGCCACAAGCAGCTTTTAAACATCTTCCTTTGTCCTTATGCTGCCCCTCCCAAAGCCTGCCTAATAAATCTGATGTCCTTCTTTTTCAGATTGTACTTTGATTCTTCCACCTGTTCATTTCCAAATAGAATCAACAATGTGTCACATTTAAAGCAATATAGTTTGAAGAGTTTGTGGCAGAGAACAGACTTGGCTGACCTAAACCAATAAATGATTTGTGATTTTTGTTCTGTCTAGATTGTGATCTTATGTAAGCAGGAGAAAGTGGTACAGTAAAAGCTAAAAGCCCAACAAATACATACAAGTTGTTTGTTATTCCACAGGTTTAAATGATGGAGCTGCAGCTGTTCTTCTAATGAAGAAATCAGAAGCTGCTAAGAGAGGCCTTATGCCTTTGGCTCGGATTGTGTCTTGGGCTCAGACAGGCATAGATCCGTCTATCATGGGAGTAGGGCCCATTTCAGCAATAAGGAAAGCTGTAAGTAATCACTTATCTATGTATCTATTATGTTAAAACTCTTGCTTGTAACTGCTTTTTTGTTTTCTGGCCATGTCTTGGTTTTGCCCTGTTCTGAAGAAAACTTACTAGGAAAACAGTAAACTATGTGAAAAAAATACTGAAAATAGTGTAGTATATAAGATTGGGAATCCTAGTGCTACTAGGTGAGTACCTACTTGTTGGAAAAAGAAAACCCAAAGGTATAGGTGTATGAATGGACTTCAGAGCATAAACTAGTCAGGTTTGTGGAAGGGTACCTAGATAACCCAGAAGGCTGAAGATCAAATTTCTGGGATGTGTATAATTAACCAAATTCAGGGATAATTTGGTCCTGCTGTGATATGGTTCGGATGCTGTGTCCAGCCAGGTTAATTTTCAGATCATTGCCTGATTGTACTTGCAACAGTACAACATTGAGGGAAGGGCCACTGAGTGCCATCTGCATCAGCAAATGGGATGGTGCCCTTTGTGTTTCAGTTTGGCCTGCAAAAAGCTTGGAGCTTACAAATTGGATTCCTTTTAGGTGTAACTGAACAGGAAGGTGCATTCCAAAACCCCATCTATCGTGCTCAGACCATTACTGCACCCACTGATGTGCTCAGTGCTCAGTCCACAGGGCAAGGTTCTCAATGCCCCAGTGAGCAGCCCTGCTGGTACCACACTGCTTGCTAATAGAGATGTAGCCCATGGCAGCCCCAGCTGATTATTTGTTAAAGCTTAGCTATGAAATTGAGCATGAAAAGACCTCTTGTACAGCTAAGAACAGATCTGCTTTTATGTTCCTTATTTTTTTAAATACTGTGTAAAGGCCTTATTTTGTTCACCTCTGAAATGTCCTGGCAGTGTGGAGCTCTGATTTGAACTCACCCAAGCTCTGTGGCTTTTGAAAGAAAATTAGAACTGTAATGCTAAAGCTTTTTCTTATCAGATCTCACACTGTTCTTTAAAATGAAGTGCTGTAACTGCATATACAATACAGAGCTCTAGTTTAAACTGTGGAACAGACAAGCTGTGCCTATAACTGTATAGATACTATGAAAAAGGGCACACTACTCCTTCATAGAGCATGGTCCTAGTAACACCAAGTTCATGGCTTTGATCCCTATATGGGCCTTTTACTTAAGAGTTGGACTCGATCATCCTCATGAGTCCCTTCCAACTCAGAATATTCTGTGATTCTCTGATTAAACTTTGTAATGTGTGTTACCAAATGTTCACACCCTCCATATATTAATCACTTCAGAATTTTAGAGTAGCGCTTTATAGTGAGAGAATGAGTTATACATTAGGTGTTACAATAACATAGTATGTTATCTTATGCTTTTCCCAGAAGAATGGGATACTCCATACTGTGTTTTATCTAGTAGAAAAAGGCTCTCTTCCTTGACTATAGCCTCAGAGGTGCACCAGTCTGGCTAGCCTAGGTTGTGAAACATCATTACTGATGATTCTGCTGATAAAGTATTGCTGTTAGAAACAAAGTGAGTGGAAGTAAAAATGTACGTATGTGAAACATGCCTAAGCCTGTACCAGAGTAGGCAATTGCATCACAAGTTTCTCAAGTGAAAATACGAGCCCAACCATCTTCCAAAGTAGTCACCTATGAAAAGCTTGAAGTGGTAACTTCCAATGTAAAAGCAGGAGAGACTGGACAAATTAGATGTGGCACTGATCACTAATGGCTGACACCTCTCTATTTCCAGTGTAAAAGTCTCTATTAAGAAGAGACTCCCTAATGGAGTCAGACTATGTCCTTAAAAAATTGCTTGTAATCTGTTAAAGCCTGCTTTTGAATCCAGTGTTTGTTCTAGTAAGGGCACCACGTGCAGTTTGATTTTCACAATTGCACCACCACCACATGTAAAATTAGTCAAGATTTTTATGAGCAGCCAGCATTATTACAGCACTTTGTACTGACTTGTCTGACCCTGAAGTTTTGTCTGTTCCTTCAAATTTTTCGGAGTGGTAGCTTCAAATCACCCAATTTACATCTTAGGAAAAGCTTCCTCTGGTGCTAAGGAAGACCTGAAAGATAATAAGGTCCTATTTGTATTGTTTTCTCAGATTGACAAAGCCGGCTGGACTCTGGAACAAGTTGACCTGTTTGAAATTAATGAAGCCTTTGCATCATTATCTGTTGCAATAGCAAAAGAACTGAAAGTAAATCTAGAAAAGGTAATGAATTTATTTGTAGGCTGGCATTAGTTTGCTTCTTGTAACTCAAACTTGTCCCATTCTGTTCATCTGGACTGTAAGGGTGAGCACAGCTCTCTTGCAATCACTTGGTTTTAAGCAAATAGGGTGGGAGCCCCAGCAGGCATTTCCTCACGCTGCTCTGTCCACGGGCTTTGCTAGCACAGTTTCCCAGCTGAACAAGTTCCAACGTCGTTGCCGTGGATTTTTATGCCAATCTAGGCAACTGCTCAAGCATACTTAATTCAGAATTTGAAATCGCTGCTGCAAGTATATTTGCCCCAGTATTCTTTCAGTGATGGCAAAAAGCATGGGTATTATTCTCCCCTCCCTAATTCACCTCACTTATCTGCAGAGTGAAGATAGGGCCCTTGCAGAAGAAATACTGGTTATTACCAGCTGTTGCACTCATATGCACTTTCTTCTATGAAATGGTGTTTGTGGTTTCAAGCTCACACATAGTCAAGGGCTAGATCCCAGTCAAGTCATTTATGCTGAAAGTCAGCTAAGCTAGTTTAATCTTTTGACTGTCTATATTGGTGTTTTTTTCTGCTTTAGATCAATATACAAGGTGGAGCTATTGCTCTTGGCCACCCTCTGGGCGCCTCTGGTTGTCGCATCCTTGTAACTCTTCTCTATGCACTGGAACGAACTGGTGGAAAACGTGGTGTTGCTGCTCTCTGTATAGGAGGAGGAATGGGAATAGCCATGTGTGTTGAGAGATAAATGTGAGGGAATGAATAAACAGCTAGTGTTAACTAGCTCTGAAACATTTTACTAATAAACTTCTAATAACAGCTCACATTTTTTTGTTTTGCCTAAAATTAAAAAACTTACACCATTACTTTTTGACACTCAATCACTGACTTGACAAAGAGGTTAGTGGTTATTGCAGGCACTCCAGTTGTTAACACACACTAGAGCTTAAATTCTCACTGTAAGGACCAAACTTGCTTTCAAAAATTAGTTTGTTCACAAGAAAATAGCAGCAACATTCAACCACTTGTTTTATTAACATTTTAGTTATAAGAGTGGGAAGTGTACGTGAAACAAACATAAATAAAGCCTAAGTTATTCTTCAAGTGCTCCAGACTGAACTGCATCCTCATAGCACCCTCCTCTCTCTTCTTTAGTTTCAGGGTGCAGTTTGATAAGGTCATCAATTCGGAGAATAGTAATTGCAGCTTCTGTTGCAAACTTGAGGCTCTTGGTTTTCACCATAGTTGGTTCAAAGACACCAGCTTGCTTGTTATCACGAGGTTTTCCATTGATCAAGTCAAGACCAATCCTGCAAAGAAGGAATGCTGTCAGATGGAGAGGGAGAAACAGCAGAAACACAGCTGGGAGTATGCTGTGTAACTCCCGCTTCGTTACAGCAATACATACATACAGCTGAGGGGCAGGGGCAGAGGAGTTCACTGATAACATACATTCTTTTTTTACTATACAAATCATAGTTCAGTGAACTGGGAGAACAATTTTCCATCTAGGTCACCAACCTACATCACTTTTACTAGCCTTCCAACAGACAGATACTTGCCATTTCAGATTTTTGCGATCTGGGTTAACTTGAGCCTCGTTGTGGAATGCTCTCAACTTTGCAACAAGATCTGTGGCATCCTGAGCGGCATTTACTGCCAATGTATTTGGAATTACTAAGAGGGATCTTGCAAATTCTGCTATTGCAAGTTGTTCACGTGATCCCTAGAAAGAGGAAAAAAATTTTAAACCAATAGTTACAAAAAGAGAGGAAAAAATACAGCCATGATCAAGAACAGTGCTAACAGGTAGGGGTTTTCACATGCAAAACCTGTGTTTGGGTCAAAGAACCATAGAGTTTAATTACAAGAGAAAGAATCAACTCATATCCTCCATTTTAAAGAACCGTCTTAGATTCTTTAAGATGATTAGGTTTTCATGAACCACAGAAATTACTTCTAATAGATGAAAATAAATGCTTGAGATTCATTGTGCAAGTCTAATGCATACACACCACTGATTCTTTGTGCAAGACTTACCATGCTGGTTGCATAATTTTCAAGATATATTGAAAGTGCTGCCTCTACAGCACCACCACCTGGGACAACAGACTTGGATTCCAACACCCTTTTGACAACACAGAGAGCATCATGTATAGATCGTTCCATTTCGTCACACATGAAGTCATTGGCTCCTCGTAAGATAATTGATGCTGAAGTACGAGCCTTTGTGCTAAGGATACAAGGAATCAGAAGTCAGCTGTGGTGAATGGAATCTCAATTAAAATTCTTCTTGGTAAAATTTTCTTCTAAAGTTGAGTTCAGTTGAGCCTCATTCTTTCAACATTTAAAAGAAAATCTAAACACTGTTATGCCCCTTTGCAGGATACATACATTGTAACTTAGTAAGTCACCGTTTTAATTTCTAACATGCAAGAACCTTGTTTGAGTTTTAGTCTTTTAAAGAAAGCTACCTGTCAGAGTATGATGACGTTTTCCCATCAGAGAGGGGAAAGTGTACTTAGATATTAAGAAAGACCCCCTTTGCACAGCCCTCAAGAAACTAATGACTGCCAACGTTATAAAACAGGCTGTCACCAGGTACCTGACACACAAATGCCATGGGCAGAGCATTTCATTCCCACACAAATGACACTGCAGGAACGTGAACACCCAGAAGGGATATTGAAGCAGTGGAAAAGTTATTATCCAAAGTATGTCCTTGTTAAATAAACTGATACTCAAGTCTTCAGGTACCAGACAGCAGTGACACCAGCACAAGTGAACACTGTCTTTCACTACAAATGGAAAGATTTAGCTCACACCTCTTTATTCAGATGAAATTATTTAGATTTTATTCAGATAAAATTATTTATTTCCCTTCACTGTCTCTACAGGGAAGCCAGTTTAGAAACATTTGTTTATAAACAAAAATTTAAGTCAATCTGTCTAGCAATCTGATTGTCTCATATGCTGGTTGACAGAGTGTCCAGCTCCAGCAAAAGATATCAAATACTGATACTTTCACCTCTAACTTGCACTGGATTTGTATACCCTTTCCCGTGTGTGTAACTATTCCAACCACTTAGATAGCATGAAGTAAATACATGGGATTTTATCTCGAATTTAGCAGAGAACACATACAAAACTGAGTATTTTAAAAAGGATCCTTACTTCTTGATTAAAATCAGCTCATCATCACAGATTCTCTCTTGAATCACCTCTTCTGCCTGTCCCAGCATTAATGCCTCAAAACTCTCCTCACCTTCAAGGTTTGCAAGGGTTGAACATATGGTTGCTTTAACAAACAAACAAAAAAGTGAAGTTAACATTCCATTCCTGTACATCATCCTTTGCCCACTATCCAGAATAGGTGTACAGAAAGAAAAACAGAAATAAAAGCTGTGTTAAATAGATTTTTCTCAAACAGCACTTCTCAGGCAGCAATTCAGTATTTCAGTTTACAACTGAAAAACCAACTGCTCCTTTTGTTCAACTTTTACAGCGCTTCCTCTTCCACAGCCATTACAAGTTCCCATGCTTTACCACAATGAAAAGATTTTCTTCCAAATTTAAGAACTGACAGATAAAAATCTGTACAGGACCAGATTTTTTTTTTAAGTATGTATTTAGTGATTTAGGAGTTCTTCATTCATCTTGAACTATCTAAACAATATACTTCCCTGTCTAAACAGAGGCTTATGAATGCATGCATAATAAAAACTTCTAAATAAATACAGATTATGGCTCCCATTTCCACAAGAGGCCAGTCTTGACAGTGCAAGGCAGCTTCTTCTCCGCCCACTGTAAATCTTCAGCAATCAAGTCTTACAGTAGTCATCTACTTTGACAAAGGTCACTTAAAAGTAACAGTAAGGCTAAAAAGAAGTGGCTCAGCTTTACTCATCCTGACCTTGAATGTTAAGAAGCCGTATTTTAAAAATCAGTAACAAATACCCTAACAACAGCTTCTACTTTGCAGAATAAATTTATAAACCAGTTATTCTTGTACAGACATACCTCCCGATGCCTTAGCAATCCGCTTAAGGTCCTTTTTTACAACTCTTCGTACTGCCATAGCTCCAGCATCAACAAAGTATTTCAGACACATATCATCAATACCTCCAGTGGTGAGAATAACATTGGCACCAGTGGCCAGAATCTTCTGGATTCTTTCTTTGGTAATATCTGACTCTCTGCAAAGATTAATGTCAAAGTTATAAAAAGGTATCCAAAAATATACCATCACATCCTGTCAGCCCACTTCCTGAAACCTTAATGCAGAGCTCTGCAAGAATGGACCACTGCACAAACATACCTGCATTTCTTGAAAACTGACTTAATACTAGTTCTGCCTCCAGAAATGAAGACTTCTTCCATTAGTATTTGGTATTTTTGGGAAATATTAACATTCAAAACATTTTTTACCTCTTGCACTCAGCCAAATCTACATTGAGCCACCTCAACTGACGAGATCAAATCAAGCCTGTGAAACCCCACTGCCTCAGTTATTCAAGCTTCCACACACCTCTGCCTTATCTGGTCCAGCTTCTCAGGGTCTGAGATAACAACCTGAACACCAAGCTTCATTTTTGCTTTCTGCAGGCTGAAGTCAAGGCATGCAATCTTTGCATTAACTATTCTCTTGGTCATACCTGACGAGGAAAAATAAGCAAAAAGAAGGATTTTGTCAAATAGAGTTAACAGAACATCAAGTTAGCATTAGAGATTAAAATTAACGTTACTTTCACATTTCGAATTTCTACTGTTTACTTCTCCACCTCCAGTTCTGCCCTACTGCAGAAAAACACTAATAAAGACTTTCCTGTGTTAACTTTTTATATATGGTCCCCAAAACGTGAATGACCATGACAATCTGACCTATCAGTCTCACATCCTCTAAGTTACCTAATCACAGCATGGCTCTGCCAAATGGAACAGTTCCCCACAAACCTGGCACTGGCTCCCCGCAAGGAAAGTGCTGAAGTTCCACCAGACCACAATTGGTACCTTGCTGACACTGAGCTACAGCAACTTATCAACACTTTATGGATCACTGCTAGCTGGCAGACTCTAGTCTAAGAAACACTGGTGAAGTGCAGTATTTTGTGTTCTTGTTTAATTGTTCTGGAACTGAAAACCCACGTGATTTGCAACGAATGCAGCCAGTTCGAAAAGCCATACAGAAAGATGAAAAGGACTGAGCTGACACAAAAGACTTCTGAAACACAGCCTGGTCTTACCCTGGGAGCCCACCACGCAGTTCAGAGCGTAACCGTTCACAAGAATGCTCTCTTTCTGGCTGCGCCCATGGGCCTTCAGAACATTAACCGAGTTGATGGGGTACCGAGCCTGACCCTTCTGGTCTGTGTATTTAACTGCCAGTGCAGCATCCACCACCATGTTAGCAAAGAAATCACCATCACTGAAAGGCTGTTAAGGTTAAAACTGAAGAAGGAAACTAGTATTATGCTTAAGAAAAAAAAACCCCGAAACAAACCATACACAGAAATAACTGACAGTGCCCAAACTAAGCTTCCAAAAACATTCAGAAAGGCAAGAAAGTGCTAGCTCTCTCTTCTCTATCATTGTCTTAAAGGAATGAGTCATTCTAAAAGCTGAAACACTGCTAGAAAAATTATGACAGACTACCATGGCACCTGCATTTTATGTACGTTTTGTCCCTAAAGTAAAATACATATCCTGCGTTTGGTTGGCAAAAAAGCTAAAAATGCAAGGTTTTCTGTGCCCATGGAGTAAAATTCAACTTTCTTTCCTCCAGATTCACTTCCCAGGTACTCCTTTAACACATTCTTCCATTCACACAACTCTCTATCTAGCCTCCCTAACAAGCAATGCAATTGTTAGGAAACAATACCCTTTTAAAGCTATCATGGTGTGTCAACCCAGATTTAAATGAATTGGGAAGAGTTTGAACATGTCTTCCCATGCCAGATCACAGTATCTGTAAAACCCCTGTTAAAAACACAACAGTTTCAATACTGTGTCATGTTCATAAAAACTGTTGCAAAGGATACTCTGGCCTAGCTACTCAAGCTCTCTAAACAACCACTCTCACTTCACTCACTTGATCAAGTTAAAGGATACACTCCTATTATTTTCGAGGACATTGATGTTTTAGCAGCATTAATTAGGCACTCCCTGCCCAACTCATCTGTGTTAATAACAAGATTTTCATTGATGTAGCGAACAGCTTCCCTGTAAAATAAAGACAAATACACTGGTCAAGAACCGCTCCCACAAAAAGACAAAATCTTGCTTTTTTTCAGCTCTCCTAAATGTTACCTCAAAGAACAAAGGGATAAAACCAATTAATCTCCAAGGACAGTAACATGACCATCATTCCACTATGTGATTACAGAAATACAATTAAAAAAAAAAAAAAAAAACACAAGAAAACCCAACCCAAACCAACAAAAACCCCACCACCCCTGCAACAAACCACCATATTCCACTTGGTGCCAAAAAGTCTGCACTAATGCAGTCACAAAATACAGAAATTCAACTGTATCAGTTTCTTACTTGCAGGCAAGTCGGTATCCACCAATAATGGAGGTAGGATGAATTTTCTGTTTCACCAGCTCATCTGCATTTTTGAGAAGTTCTGCAGCAATAATTACCTGTTTGAAATACAAACACTAAATATGTGCATCCCACACAAGCCAAGTAACTACCTGGTGCAACGCAGAACTAAAACCAGTTTCTGACATGAGGTGAGAGCCTACCCAATTCCAACCCCCACCAAGGTATCTAAAGTCTCAGACAAGTTTTCAACACTCAAGTATCCTTGTTGGTACTTTACTTTTACTTCTCACAGTCATTAAAAATTAAAAAACTAAATTCAGCCTCTATCATCAACCTTTGAGACAGGAAAAAATCAATAATGAAACAGAAGTAAGCAAATTCCCTTCCGGAGCACCACTTTGCATATGGAAACTAGCATCTCTAGATGATACCAAATCTAAACACTGACTTTTGATGTATCTGCCTGTAAAACTTGCTACATACCACTGAGGTGGTCCCATCACCAACTTCTTTGTCTTGCAGGTCTGCCAGCTCACAAAGGACTTTTGCAGCAGGATGCTCCACTTCTAGCAGTTTCAGAATGGTTGCACCATCATTAGTAATGGTCACGTCCTAATTTTCAGGAATCAAATGTGAATATGATGTACATTTCTATTACACTTTCACTGTTGTGTTTCAGAACATTCATACAAATAGAAATTAATTAATCTTTGCAATTGTCCATAAAATAACTACTTATACCAAAACTTTTCTGCTTATTTTTAACCAGGAGTCCCATTCTAACAACAGAAATGCTACCAGTGCAGAATCTGCACTTTCTTTTGATCAGAAAAGCCTTTATGTTACAGAAACTCATCACACATTTTGCAAATACTGGATTAGTAGTCGTGCAATGACCTCCCTCTAACACAGTATTTTATTACAGCAGCCTGGAAAATGACAAACTTTCTTCAATTGCTTGAAATATTCTGAAGTACAAAATATTGCTTAAAAATTTGTTATGAGATTACTAGATTTTTTTTTTTGTTATTTCTCCTAATGTGGAGATCAGGATATACAAGTCAGCACCTGTTAAACTTGACTTAAATGGTGAAACTCACTTCTTGCAATCTGACCAGTATTTTAAGTGGTTACAAGAACTTACCTACAGAAAATAAATAACTGTACCACATAAATTACCACCACAATAGATGGAACTAAAATGATGTAACACACGTCACCCAGTACTCAAGTTTACCACAGGTTTCCTACCCCTCTCAGAACCATGGAAAAAACAGGCACATGCACATTAGGCCTATGAAGCACACTAAGTGGAAGCACTTTTACACAGGAATACAAGTCCTCCTGACACCTCTTAAAGTAATATTACTTACCCCAATATCATCCACCAACATCTTATCCAGACCAACTGGCCCAAGAGAACTCTTCACAATATTGGCAATAGCAGATGCAGCAGTAACTGAATAAATGAAAGAAATAAGAAAAAAAAAGTTTTATCTTCCGAACTTCAGGATGATTCTCAGGTTTATAAAAAACTGTGCAAGAACCAACAAATCAGGAACTTAACAACAAGCAATCTAATCTACAATTACATTTCAGCCTATCCAACCTGAAGCTTTACCTTGAAGCTTTACCTTACTTTTCTAGGCTTGTTGCTACTAAAAAACTACAATCTGTGCCAAACCTCACTCTTCCCCCCTAGCTGGTTTAGCTAACTAACCTGGCAAAACTGACTGACCAGAAAAAGAATGCCTCCTCTGCTGTCTGGGTAAGATGGAGGACAAGGACTGAGGTCAGAGGAGAAGTGGTGTGAGCTTAGGAGGGGTTGGCAGCACTGCTTTTGACTGCAGCAAGCCGTGCCATGAGACTTCACTCTCATTTAGTCCTCAGTTCTGGGCAGACAGAACAATGGTATCACCACACATCAATTAGTAAAACATCTTTTGGTCCTTATCAGGTCTGTGACTGAAATAAAACATTTACTTCTGCAACTAAGTCACCGAAAAATGACCTTTGAGTCACTGCCAAAACAACAAAAAGCCTCCAAAACACCAGCTTATTTAAAGCTTGTTCTGCCATCTTCATATAGGAAAAAGATACAATCAACCTTTTCCTTCAGACCATGGCAAGTTTTTCTCTATCCCACAAGCATAGCCACTTAATCTAGAAATTGAAAAAGTGGTAGTTAAATGGGAATAGTTATAAATCAGAGACCTTCAAACAACAGAACAATTTCTTTTGCTTAGGAGGATTAATGGCAGCGTTCTGGAAGAAATAACGTTGTACCAAGGGTGCCAATATCACGTGGAATCTAACTCGGGAATTAAGGGAGGACTCATAAATTTTACGTGGTCTGCCTAAAGTATCATCAGAGCTACATGAAAAAATCTCAGTCTGATCAGGAAGCAAGTGTTCGCCTTCTTCCTTTGTCTTTTGTCTACTCAGAATCTGAGATCGGTTTCGGAATCTGCAGCCTTCCCCCAGGACTTGGGGTACAATCCTGAGCAATGGGTAGCGTGTTTGAGAATTAGTTACAGACGCACACCTCGAGGGCGGTCCCCACTTTCCCGAGCAGGTTATTTCCCTGTGCCGATCAGCGGGGCCCTTCCCCAGCTGCCCCTTCCCCTGCAGAATTCCCCGCGGGCCTTGCCGGCTCCCGCCCTACGCGGTCGGCACGGGGCAGAGCGACCTCCGTGCAGCAGCCGCCCTGCCCCGGTGTTTGCTGCTACCAAGGCAAGGAGGGCGGGGGACGCGCGATCGCGTCGCCACTCTGACTCCTGGAAGCGGCGCGGGATTGCGTGTCCTCCACGTCTGCCTGCCTCCCTCCTTCCTTCCTTCCTTTCTTCCCTCCCTGCACGCAGCAGAGGCCCGAGACGGAAGGAATCTGTCGAGAGGAGCGGCTGTTCCCGGGCAGATCAGGGCNGGGCCGCGCCGCTTCCACGAGCTTCTAGAAAGTGTCGCGGGCCGGGGCGCGCAGGCGCGCGGCGTTCCGCCGGTGGCGGGGACGGGAATGGGCGCGGGAATGGTCCGCGCTGCCCAGAGAACCTGCAGGGAAATAACCTGCTTCGGAAAGTGGGGGCCTCGGCATGCGTGTCTGTAACTGCGCTTCTCAAACACGCTACTCATTGCTCAGGATTGTACTCCGAGTCCTGGGGGAAGGCTGCAAATTCCGAGACCGATCTCAGGTTCTGAGATGGCAAAAGATGAAGAAGCTGAAGACCTGCTTCCTGGAGAAACAGATTCAAGCAGCTCTGATGATACCTTAGGCAAAACAATTTTAATGGAAGTTACTTAAGTCATGACTGTGATTGCACTTGATAATGGCACGATTGTATTGTTTGAAGGTCTCTGAGGTGTAACTGTTCCCATTATCCTGCCGCTTTTCAATGTCTAGGTTAAGTGGCTATGCTTGTAGGATAGAAAAAAACTTGCCACAGTCTGAGGGAAAAGTCTCAGGGAGCAGTGGGAAGATGGGGAGGGGGCAAGGGTCAGTATGGGTATGTAATAGGTGCAGATTTGTAGCACATGGTGTGAACAGGCGTCTTGTATTTCGACAAACANCCGGTGTTTGCTGCTACCAAGGCAAGGAGGGCGGGGGACGCGCGATCGCGTCGCCACTCTGACTCCTGGAAGCGGCGCGGGATTGCGTGTCCTCCACGTCTGCCTGCCTCCCTCCTTCCTTCCTTCCTTTCTTCCCTCCCTGCACGCAGCAGAGGCCCGAGACGGAAGGAATCTGTCGAGAGGAGCGGCTGTTCCCGGGCAGATCAGGGCGGGTGAGCACATGGCAGGGGCGACCATGGCCGCGCCATGTTCGCTCCTTCCTGCCCCTCCCTTCCCCCCC
>VZRS01011581.1:322126-368743 GCA_013398055.1 Ifrita kowaldi | reverse complement strand
ACGAACGCAGCACAGGGTGAGGCAGGCTCTTCCTGAGGGGTGTGGGGGAGGTGTCCCTGCCTCATCCTGCCGCGGGGGTGAGGTAGCTGGAGGTGTAAGCCCCACAGCCTTTTCTCTTGAGCTTGCTGCCGGAGATTTGACAAAGGTTACGGTGAAGAGAAGTATTTGAGAGAGCCCTGTCCTCGTGCTGGTGAAGCACATGCCTCAAATTTCAGATTCTCTCGTGTTCTTTCCATTTCAACAGCCCTTGATATGGAGTTTACTGGCTTGCATTCAACTTCCCTACAAAACAACGAGCCCAGGTAAAGCTGTTGAACTTGAAATGTGAGGGACACTTGTTGCTTTAGCCGTGTGAGAGCAACCTGTGCATAGCAAAGCTTCGTGTGTCCGCTCTCCTTTCCCCAACTCTGGTTTTGTTCCTAGTCTGTTTGACTCCCCTGCCGAGCGGTATGTGAAGGCCAGGCAGAGTGTTCAGCGCTTCACTCTTGTTCAGCTTGGTAAGTGCTACTTTGGCACGGAAAGTGATTTCCCGAGGACTTACAGGTAGCTGGTCTTCTGCTAACAGGTGGGTCCTGCAGGTGGCTCTGGCCTTAAATCACTCATTCCAGAGACGTTTGCTTGTTGGGTTTTTTTTCCCCTTTAATGTTTAACACTATCAACTTTTAAATAAATAATGTAGAGTCAGGTGGGCTATATACTTTTTACTGGTCTCAAGTTGACCATATTTAAGGGTTGCAGTTAAAAATACAAGGCTTTTAAATCAGAGGACGCAAGCAAGAAGCATATGATGGCAGCTCCTGTTCAAAGCTAGGTAATTTGATAATACAGTGCATGATGAGGAAGGGGACTATGAAGAAAATGAAGGCTGCTATTTCTGTTGTTCCTAAAATAATGAATCAACACAAGAAAGGGCCTGTGGAGGAGGGCTATTGACAGTTAAGAACCAGTAAGGAGTCAAGAAACCAGCACAAAACCAGTTTGAAATGTTGCTCAAAGTTTTGGGGTATGTAAGATCTTAATGTGCCTTTTAGGGATTAACAGAAGAAAAAAAGAACCTGAGAAGTAAAACCCGTGTTTCAGTCCTCTGTGGTGCCCAGCTTGTTCCAAACGTTTTTGTAGTGTGGTTGGACCCACAAACTCAGCTGTGTATGCACAGTCAGAGGCTCATCACCAACTCACCTCTTGCCCATTGCTCAGTCTATTTGTTGTTTAATTCAGATTTGACTCCTTTTCCCACATAGCAGTAAAAGCTTGTCCTGTTCAGCTCTCAGGGATCCGGGGAGTGGCCCAGCAGTTGGTGCTAAGATTGGCACAGTGACATTCATGAATGGAAAACATGTACTTCTTGAGGGGTTCCCCACATCCCTTATCTAATTTGCACACTGTCTGTAGACATCCAGCTAAACACTGCCACCTCAACAGAGGTTTCTTTCTTGCAGGGCTGGCAATATTCTCAAAAGAAAATTCAAACAAGTGAGTAAAAAAGCAGTTTTCCATTACAATGAGGATAGTGCAGTAGAGATTTTATACATAATTGCCTTTGGGTGGAGTTATTTCTTGTAATTATCTTCTAGAGATATTTTTCTTTTCATTTTAGGTATGTGGTGCATTCATACAACTTTTTTCTCTTTCCCTCAACACTGGGAATAAGGGATGTCGAATTCACCCTCTCTGCATCTAGTATTCAGTTCCTGTCTCATTATGGCTTTGACTACAACAAGGTATGTAATCTCTCTGCCAGAATTGCAGAACAGAGGAAATTTGTGCAACTACAGAAGAAATCAGGATTAATATCCCTAAACGTTAGGTCCCTGGGGTAAATAGCATCTTCCTAAACTATGAATGCATCATGCAGTTCATTATCAACAGAGGGGTAGTGAGTGCTGGTTTTTCTGAACTAATGTAAAGGCAATAACCACATCCTTGGCAGCCTCAGACAGATCGTCCTCCCTCAAAAAAAGCCCCAAAAACCTATCTCTGGTGAGCCGAGGATTTACTAAACAGACCCTGGTGGGTGTCTTTACTATCCCTGAAGGTGCAGAAGTATCAGTTTACCTGCATCCTATGTACTGCCACATTTCCCATTAAATTCAGACTCTGTCATCCTGTAAGAGTACTGTTTTGCAATTTTGGGCAGGAAGCATCTGATATCTTGACGCTTGGAAGTATCTTGTAAAAGGAAAGGTAAAAGCAGAGCAAAAGAATTGATTACGGCTGACAGATATCCTTTTCTTTCCTCCATACCTGTTGGATTGCCTACAGTTTGATTGTCCTGACTAACCTGCTAATTCTCTAATGTGCTGTGAGAAAATTCAGGTGAATGTAATCAACCTGGCATTTTCTCTCCCCTCAGTTCCTCAAAGATGGAATCCCATACATGAATGAGGTACAGGAGAAGATCCTTAGGCAGAGCCTCTTAGCAGGTACCTGGAAAGTCTGCAGGTGAGCACTTTTCAGAGAGGTGTCTCCTCAGTACTGACTGTGTTTGTGGCTCAGCTTCACTCAGATCACATTTTGTAGAAATACTGAAACCTGTTGGTCTGAACGCCTCGCTGCCAGCTGTGCCAGCATGCCGTGGTCTCTGAAGGAAGATCAGGATCACAGGATGTAATGTGGAGAATTGGGTGCATGTCAGGACATGAAGCTTTTGCATTCCGACAGCAAGGCACAACTCTTCACCTGTAAAGAGCATTTCTCACACTGCCTCTTTCCTCTCATCCAGCACTAGTAATGCAGACAGGGATGTCCTGAAGAAAGCTATTGATGAAGTGACCTCTTGGATAGCTGCAGCAAAAGAAGAGGATACTATGATTCTGCAGGATCTGAATGGTATGAAACAGTGCCTCCCTTAGGCACCTGTGGGCTCTGAGTGGCTTCATCACTTCTCTTGAATCTCTGGGGCTGCTATTGTCCCTTCTGTTAAATTGTTCTGTTGAGAGGGAAAGCACCAGTGCCCATCCTGCCTTTACAACTCTTTACCCCAGTTTACACCTCAGCTCCTGTCTGGAGTTCATCTCTGGGCTCTGCTTTTCTGCTCTGTTGGGGTGGTGGGTCTTTTTGAAGCAGAAGTGGATGTCTGGATGCTTGGAGCATTGACTTACATTTTGTGCTTCTTCTGAGGAGCAACTGGAGAATTTGCTAGAGTAGTTGCTCTGAATCAGAATAACCTTTTACGTGTTTTAAATCCTGGGTGATCCGTTTTTTTGTTTATTTTCTTCCCCTTCTTTCAGAGTTTAGTCCCTCTCACTTGGAGCAACAGGGAACCCCATAGAGACACGTATATGCCAGTGGGGATAAACAGGCCACTTACCCCTGTGTTAGGTTTTGGGAGCACTACAGCAGAGCTGAGGAACTTCTGTGCTGACTTGAAGAACAGGGAATTTTTGCAGGGAATAATTTGTGGGTTTACTCATAGAACTCAATCTTCTAGGTCAGGGAATAAAATATAGAAAAGGTTAGGAAGAACAGAGTATTCAAGGCTTTGTCTGTTGATGTTTATTTGCAGAGTACGCAATAGGAGGGGTGGACACTGTGCTGTGCTTTTTATCTGCTTTGTCAGTTAGATACGATACTGATATTTTAATAGAGTCTGGCAATGGTGAGCACCTGTGATAAGAAAGACATTTGTTTAAGTAAGCAAGAAGAGTGATTCAGGTGTCTCTCATTTAATGCTGTTCAGAAAAGGAGTGGGTTAGTTCCTTATCAGCTGTGGGGGAGAATGCATTGGTACTCCTTGTGTGCTTGGCTTCTGGGTCTGTTCCTCTGAAACTGTCTTTCGACAGTGTCTTTTTCAGAGTAGGAGCCTTCCTCCCTCTTCTCTTCAGTTAGTCTTTTCCTTTCCTCCATGTCCTTACAAAAGCTCATTTGCCTGAAATTTTCACTGTGACTTTTGGGGTTTTTTTGTGTTTTGTTTTTTTCTCTGGGTGTTGGTTTGGTTTGGTTTGGTTTTTTGTGTGTGTGTCTATGTCGTTTTTTGTTAGTTTTGTTTTCTTTCTGTCATTGTGTATGGTAATATACCAGGATCATATGCTGAGAAATATTTTTGTTTACATTGGGGGAGAAACGTGTGGTCAGTCCGTCTGTCTAGAAGAAGGATGTGTTTTCCTTAATAGGCTTGCCTGCACCTCTGAAGCTTTTACTGCCTTTTTTTTTTTTTTTTGTGTGTCATAGGCTATCATGTGCTTGAAGTTCAGCTGGTTCTGAGGCAGGCTCTCGAAAATGTTTGGACAGAGCCTCTTGGAGACAAAAAGGTGAGATGGAAATGTGGACCTTTTAAAAAGAGGATTTCTCTCTGGACAGATAGGACTGGCATTCTTGCAGGGAGTCTGAAATGTTGCTTGTACTTTTAATGATAGGGTCAAGGAGGAGGAGAAGACAATGACGAGGAAAAGGTTGATTGTGGGATCCTAAGAAAAGGGATACAGAAAACCGAGCAACTCTGTTTTCTGTTTGTCCTGTAGCCACAAAATCCCTTTAAATGGAAGTGCTTGTGCTTGGAACACATCTGGAGGCACCCTCTCTATATCTTCAGACTTAAAATTAGGTCCCTCCTTCAATACCTTTACAAGAATGTACTGTTTTAGCGTTCTTTTTGTGGTTTTCCTTTGTTTACTTCTGCCATGAAGTTGCTTTGAATACTTTTAGTCTCTGTGGTTTGCTGTTTTGCTGTTAACTACTGGTATTTTACATTTGGTGCAATATTTTCTGTATTAAAACTATGGCTGTGGACTTCTCAAACCATGGTTATGAGTATGATATCAGTCAGTTGCTTAGAATTAGCTTACAGAAATCTTTTTTTTTTCATTAGTCCTACTTTGGTCTGATAATCAATGTCCCCAGAATGTCAGATTTACCCAGCTTCTCATCTGAAGCATTGCCTTTGGGGACTCACCTTGTATGATTGCTGTTTGTTTCTGGGTTTTTGGTACCATGAACTTACCATATTGGTATCAAGTTAAATGGAATTAGGTTCATTTGGGCTCAGAAAAACCCTTTGGTAGGAATCACCCTCTTAAGTAGAGAAGCACTAATAAGACTCACTTTGAGCAGGCCTGTTTAGTTACTGGAACACTGATCTCCATATAGAAGTGAGACAGTCCCAAGGTCCCAGGGGATGCAGTTTTTCTGTCCTTCAATGCCTTGAAGCTGAACTTAACCTCAGCATTACTGAACCCCAGTAAGTAATGAACTAACATGGGAGGCTGAGATGCTCAGTGACTCTTCTTTTCAGGTAATGGTAAAAAAAGTGAGTCCAGAGCATCGTCAGCTTCTGGAGAACTCTTCTTATGACCACTGTCAGAAAAAGCTCATTCTCCTGTCTGCCCGAGGCTTCACCAACCTCTTCCACATACTTGTTAAAGCCAAGAAGGTAAAATGCCTTAACCCTACTCTCATTTTTCAGCTCTTTTTAATTAGCTGTGTTAAATGCAATATTAAAAATCCTGGTGTTATGGTTTGAGTCACCATCTAAGAAAGCTGAGCAGATTCTTGCCTTTTGGACAAGTTGTGCTTTTCAGCATGTGACAGACCAGTTATTGGACCATGTGGACCGTTGGTCTGACTTTGTGTGGAAATTCTTATGTTCTGTATGCGGTTTATCAAATGGATTTCAGCTTTAGAAGACTGTGGGTGATGTGCAGCAAAGACGGTCCCTGCCCTTGTGAGCAAGCATATAAATCTGATGGCTGGAACATTGTTCAGCTGAACTGAGAATCCACGTAGCTCCTTAGGTCTACTGAAAATAGAATGCTGCTGAGACAATACTCTCTCAGAGAGTCCACAAGTCTGATTTCCTGCAGGCAGTAGTCCTCCTGTGAGCCTTGCAGCCTGAATGACTCCTGGGAGAGTATGTGTGGATGCTGTCTGCTGGAGGAAAGGGTTACTGCTGTTGAGTGTGCCTGTGTTGTTTATCTGTGAGTTCTCTTCAGAAGTATGCTCCAATGGCTGTTGTGTTTACATTCCTCCTGTAGCCCCTGGTGGGACACAACATGTTTATGGACCTTATGCATCTTCACGACAAGTTCTACAGGCCCCTGCCAGGTACTGCTCTGCGTAGCTGCTGTCCCGGGCTGCTGCCTTTGCACTGGGGGTGGAACAGGAGGTGCAGTGGCCATTTGTCACCACAGACACCTGCAGGGCTTAACAAGCAGCAGGGCTGGTTCCCTCTTCTGAGCTCCAGATGCTGGAGAGTGCATGGTTGCCTGCTGTCACTTCCCTTTCCTATTACTTTGTGATACCATTGGGTTTTCCCCAGTTTCATGATCCCTTTTTCCACATATGCTTTGCTTTCAGAAAGCTATGAGGAGTTTAAAAGGAACATTCACAATCTGTTTCCTGTCATCATAGACACCAAGACTGTAACAAAATCTGTGCAGAAGGTGAGATGCACAGGTCTTTTTGTTTCAAGTTCAAACTTGTATTTCACCCAAGAGAGGGGATATCTTTTGTCAGTGCCCTGTGGTCACAGAACTGCAACCCGGTTCTCAGTGTTGCCTTGGGATGTTCTAATTTTAGATTTCATTTAACAAATTGGCAATGCAAGTAGTTGAACTCACCATAAGGTCTGTCTTGGTTGGTTTTCTCATACATTCTTCTTTTACAGAAATGTCTGTTTCCTCGAGTATCTAGTCTTTTGGAAGTATATGCAGTCCTGTGCAGGCAAGTGGTGGGCAATAGAGTTTCAGCAATCCCTGTATCTTCTTTGGAAAGATATTTCATAGTCAGCCAATTTCCCATGTTCATACTTTCCCTCCTCTCAGATGTTTTTCAATTGGACTCTCATCTTTCTAAATATAAGAGCAAAGGATTTGCACATCTTTCTTATAAAGTAATTGTGTAGTGAATTATTTGTTCTGAGTCACTTCTCATATTGAATCACTATTATTTCCTTGGTCATAAATACGGTTTGCAGACAGCCATACACACAGCTTGAGAATTATGTTGCTTATGTTATGTTATGTTCTGAAATGAGTAAGATTCAGTTCTTGATGAAAATACATCCTAATTTCAAATGCTTGTCCTAAGAGAGGGCTGCACTGAGCCCAAAGCTGTAACGAAATACAATGTTCAAATGGAGCACTAGTAGATATTGTATCTCATGAGCTTAGTCATGATGTGGTGGGAGACTTATTTCGCACTTCTTTTGTGAATTCATTTTTTCCATGTCAATTTTGCTAAGGAAAGGAAAATTTTGTCTGTTTCCCATTACCTCCTACTCCCAAGAAGGAGATGCAAAATTAATATTTTTTTTAAAACAGTACTGGGATTCTGAGATTTTGTTTGTTTCTTTATTAGCAATTTCAGACTGCATATTCTGCTTGTTTGTTCTTTCTTTCATTTCAGTCATTCTAGGGGTATCTGTTTATCTTCCAGAGTTCCCCATTCAAATAGAGCCATCTAGTCAACCCCTTTCCCTGCAGTTTTAGTTCTGCTTACATTTTTTTTTTTGTATGCAATTAGACCAGATTTGCTGCTTACAAGTTTTGAGTGAGGGCAAGAGACAAAGGAAGTATTTAGGAGTCAGTTTTCAGGAAGAAAACTGACNTTTGCTGCTTACAAGTTTTGAGTGTATTTAGGAGTTAGTTTTCAGGAAGAAAACTGATAGATATTACACAAGTAAGTATTTTGGCCTTTTCATAGAGGCCTACCAAAGTTCCTGTTAAAGTCTCCAGTAGCTTTTTATGAAATGAAGCTACAGGTCACTAGAGAACATAACTTTTCTCTGACATACTGAGGAAAGACCAAAATCTCACACATCCACTTGTCGTCAGCAGCAACCTAAATCCCAAAGGTCCACCGTGCCCTGTGATAGCTCTTGCAAGTGGCTGCTCAAGATACGGTATGTTCTTAAGCACATCTTCGAGGTCAGGTAGATCAAAGAAGGTTTGTTTTACTCTGTGGATGTCCACATGCAAAGCATGGGTGAATGGCAGTGGGTCTGCTGAATTTGCACAGAGCTGCTGATACCCATTTTTGTCCAGACCCAAAGCCTGGGCTCCTGAGATGTGTGTTCTGCATGTCCCTGGTAGCTGCTGAGGGTAATGCACGCCAGGTTTGCATCGTGCTGCTGGCACAGACAGCATTTACACTGTGTTGGGCTGAACTGAACCTGACATGGCTGTGAAGAGTCAGCAGCCCCTGGAAGGGGTAAGGGGAGGTGGGAAACAGCTGTCTTAGAATGGAAAGTAGAAGGAGCTAATGGCAAAGTAGCAGGAGCTCGATGGCTGGTGGGCAGGGTTAGTGAAGCCTGTGCAGGAGGTTGTGTCCAGGACATGGTGTGATACTGGCTATGAGGCAGCTGTTTTCTGGCTTCTGGCAGCATTGTGTCCTGCAGCACAGGGCCTCCTGTGTTTTGAAATGGTTCCCATACCATTAATGACACAGATGACACAGTTTGGTTTAGACTTTTATCAAAGTTACAATTTTTTAATGTGCATCTTGCTAAGCTTTTCAGACGTTCATGTAACTGCTGCATTTTTTTGGTGTTGTTTTAAAATGCATGCTAGAAGCACAGACTTTTTACTGAGTGTAAAGTTTTCAGAGTGAAGAAGGAAACAGAGCTGAGGGGAGGGGGAAAAGAACCTCCAGAATAGTAGATCTTATGAATTAGGATTCTGCAGTGCAGCAGTTTTCACAGCATGCTAAATGTGTTTACTTCTGGATTTTGTTGGACACTTACAGCTGAGAAGAAATCTCCTCATGAGGCAGGCTATGATGCATTTCTCTGTGGTTCAGGTAAAATGCTTCTGAAAACTCCTTCAGTTTGTGTTGGGATTTGGTAGTCCTTTCCTTCTCTGTACATCTATTTGATGCTAAGAAATATTTGTTTATATACAGTCTGTTGCTCTTAGTAACTTAGCTGCACTTCAGTGCATTTTTGCTTTCTATGTATTTAGCTCTATTTCTCTAGCTTTGTTCTAATGCCACCTCATTATTCCTTTTTCTAGTTCTTCTGATGTCAGCTCATTTGCTACTGTGCAGATCCACAGAGTGAGTAATGTTTCAATGTTGACTGAAAATTGCTTTACATGGATGGGTCCTATGGAAAACAGTCTTCTGTTTGCTCTGGCTGACATTTTGTTTCGCAGGCTGGCCTTCCTTTTGGACAAAAGAAAGTGTTATTGGAAATGTCACGTTCTAATTAGATTTTTATTTTATAAATCTGAAAGTAGTAGTCTTATGTCAAAGCTGACATTTTAAAAATGAAATCGGGGCCATGTGATGGCTCAGAGGTTGGGAAATGACATTGTGACTTCTTTATTCTTGAACGAGCTCTCTCAAGTTCAGTTCACTTGGGTAAGGGTCACATAATTTTCCATTAGTTTCCATTTTTGAAATCTTTGTGAATCAGTGCCTTCAGCTAAGTTCCCTTCCCTTTTCTTGCAGCTTTTTGACTTCTGTAGGAAGATACTAAGATCTGAAATATCTATTCTGTCACTAGTTGAAGAGCTTGACACTGTGTAGCAGTGCAGCACTGGAGAAACAAACCTTTGTTCTCTTTTGTTTTCTGATTTAGTGATGCAGTGGAGGCTGATCCTTCTTTCTCGCAGTATCTCACCGTGTTAGCTGAGCATGTGAACAAAGTGAATTTCATCCGTGGTGGTGTTTCAAGCATTGTGCGTATGAATCGCAGGTCTGTGACCTGTTTGTGGCATGCATAGGTCAGTAGCCTACTTGATGGCTTCCTCAGAGGAGAGGAATCCACCGGTGCTGGGGCCCACCTTGGCAGAAATTGTCATCATACGAGTGACACAGTGAACCTTTTAAAATGTCCAATATTGGAGTTGTTTCTGCTTTGTGAAATGCATTCATACTTCTATTCTGTAAGATGACAGTCAGTTTACACTGCGGTTTCTCAGGTAGTTTCTCCATAGTAGTCATGACAGTTCGCTTTTATGACTATATTTGGATGAATCTTGGGGGGGAAAAAAATTACACCAACAGCTGTATTATACAACCTGTCATTTATTTGTCATGTTTTGCATATTTTCTGATTATATTAGTAGTGCCTCTGTAGCACTTCCAAATTCAGATATGTCTCAATATTGTCCATTTTCCAGAATTTTTCTGGGGAAGATGTTCCCTGCCGTCATCCCCCTGCCTTGATTGTTCATGTTCGAGGCTGGCCAGGGCTGACTGAGAGACAGATTTACCAAGAGTTTAGACCTCGTTGTCGCTTTGATGTCAGACGGCTTTCAAAGAACCAGTTCATTCTGCTCTCCAGTCAATACAAGCAGTAAGTGATCAGAAAGTCTTAATTTTCAGTCCTTTGTTCCCCTGATCCAGGCCTTCGTCCCACCCTCTCTCTGCTGTGACAGCTCTTGGACAGAAATTCCTGCCCTGAGCTGTGGGGTGCTGTAAGCGGGCTGAGGCTCAAGCCGTGCTTTCATTGCAGCGTCAGGCTCGTCCTGCGGGATTACAGGCACCACCCTCACCTGCAGGTCTCCGTCTATCGCCACTGGAGGCACTCGCCGAGCGTGAACTGCCTGCTGCAGTGAGTTGCGGGAGCACGGGAATGGGGAGAGAGAGGGGGAGCATTCCTTTCAAGTCCGAGGCCCTGGCACAGCAGCAGCCTGCCACGCATTTGCGGTGTCCTCCTGCCAGCCCCTCCGGGGAGAAGGGGGCTCAGAAGCAGGTTTGCTCGCTGACTGCTGCGTGGCTGCTCATGAGCTTTCAGCCCTGGGCACCTGGACTTTAATCTTGATCGTGGTTAACCTGGGAGTGTTACACTGTGGATAGCACAAAACTACATACATGCTGTCATAACAGACAGGTGGTAATCTTAATGAACTGTAAGCCAGCTCTAATAGGCTTGATGAGAGGGAGGCAGAATCTCAGGTGTGGGATGGATGTGGGTTTTTTTCTACAGCTGAGTTGAAAGCTTGGTAGTGGGAGAGAATTCCAGCTTCAAAGTGCATCCCTCTTGATAGGTGGTGACAGCGATGCTCATGAAAGGTGAATTTCTGGCTTGACATGGTTTGGAAAAGAATCTAAGGGCTTAATAAACACAAAATTAAGCTGTAAATATAAGTAGCCTAACAGCATTTTATTATTCTTGTCCCTTAGAATCTCTGGTATTGTGGCACTGTGGTCTGTCTTGGCCTTTGCACTTGGAGGAACTTCTAGCTGTTGACTCTAAAGGACTGCTGTAGAGTTGAGACATGAGGAACAGTGATCTTATTTCTTGTGTTTGTCTGTTTTGTTTCATTCAATAAAATATGAGAAAAAAATGAACAAAAGAACCCACCAAAACTATGGATACTGTTTGAATTGTTTTCTTGGAAATATGTTTTTTAAAGGGGGTGTGTTGGTTTGCAATTTGTGGTATTTTGTAATCTGCTCAAAGCATTGTCTCCTCCTGAAGAGGGAGATGATTGTTTCAATGCCTAATTTGCTTTGGTCCTTTGTAGGCTCTTCACAGCTATTCATACCCTCAGCTTGTTCCCAGTGCTGGCGCTTGCTGCATAAAACACATTGCTGATAAAGTTCAGGAAGTTATGAAATGAAAGATGTTATTTTTAGCTTCAGTTGTAAAGCAGGGGAAATGTCACTGTTTACCAAATGAAAATGGGCAGAGTTGATGGAGAAACCACTCTTGGGGCTCATGACAGATTCTGGGGAATAGTAAATAATTTGCAGTGCTGTCAGTGCAGTATCAGACAGGGGTATTTTCAGTGGCAGTGTGGCTGAGGTTTGACACAGGTAAGTGGAATTTGTCAGGTTCCAATTTGTGGAGTATACAGAGGTCAGGTGAGTCAGCACACATTTCTGTTTGCTTCTAGTGCACAGCATGTGAGCAGTCCTTTATGCAGAGTAGCATGAGACATGCTTTGTGGATCAGTTTCTCTTAATATAGCTGGAATATTTGTCAGTCCAGGGACTGTGGTCTTCAGAGATTTTTCTTATTAATCTCCTTCTCTTCTTAAAAATAACCTGTTGATCCAGGGTTTCCATATAATGGTTCCTAGATGCCATTAGTCAGTCTTAACTGGATGGGGCCCATGATCACCTAATAGGCAGAATCTGCCTTTAATTGACTGCAACGTGGGAGTTGCTGCTGGGGACCTTAAGGCAGCAGCAGGGCACTGCGGTGTGCCTGAAGATGATGTGCTTTCTGTTGCTGAGGGCCTGCTGCTCTTGAGGGGAAAAGGGCAGCACATCTTCAGATGTGGTTCTTGACTTTTGCACAGCTTGTGGTTTACAGCTTGTTTCATAAACAAGTTCCTACAAGTAACTGACTTCTTGATGACGTTTTTTATAACCCTTCAGTGATGGCGTTCTCTGTCACCGTGTTCCTTCAAGTACCAGTGTGCTCCCTGTTTATTCTGTAATGTTAGTTTGTCTTTTAGCATCATTAGACACCCCCCCTTGTGTCAAGGAGAGCACAGGCTCTTTGTGTTGTGTAGGTTTAGGAAGACTTTAACTGGGTGTTAGATACAGTAGCATGTGTTTTCACATAAAAACACTCTTCTTGGCTTAAGAGCTGGGAAATGTAATACCCTTGTTCTCTGGGGTCTGGATTCAGCTAGCTATTTAAATGTGAGGAGACAAAGCCTCACTTGCATCTAGTCTTTACAGTCTGGGGGTCATGAAGATACAGATGCTGTATGAGAAGCCCAGCAGTTTTTAAGGGAGCATGCACTTTGAAGGAGCAAAGGAATGGTTCTGTCTTTAAATTCTGTTTCCTTCCTCCCGTTTTCTTCTCAGAGTGGCACACAAATAATGCGTCAGTTCCCTGCAGTGCTGTTCTCCCTCTTGGTTCACCCTCTAGAGAAGCACACTTCCCCATGAACAAAAGTAGAGATCCTCTCACCCTTTTTTGGAGAAAAAGCCTATGGGTCTGACCATGTTTTCCATTCAAAAGGCACAGACACACCTTGTGGCAACGTGGTGTAGTGAATCAAGAGACTTGGCTTTCCTGCTTTACAGCTCGGAGAAATAAGTAACAATTGCTGTAGAGCTACTAGATATTCCTAGTATAAATCAGTTAAGTTTACAGGCAGAGTAAAAACATGAAGAAATCAGAGTGAGTTGAGTATGTTCTGATCTTCCAAGGAAAGACTTTACAGAAACGAGTTGTCTGTCTCTAATAATCAAGGGTCACTCACTGCTCAGAGCCTCTTAAAGAGCTCATTGAGATGTAGTGGCAGTCAATTCCAGTGAAATGTGTTAGCTAGGGGCTAGTCAAACAAATCAGAGGAGAAACATTTGGCTGTGGGAACAGAACTGCAAGTTTTTCTGAGCAGCTGTTGATCAAGACACAATTTTCCTGAATATGTCAATCTGGCCATTCTGACCTCAGCCATTGCTTTTGCTCCAGACTAGGGAATTCTTACTAATTGAAGTTGGAAGTATCCAGAGTGTTTCAGGTTATGCCTGTTCCTGCCTGTCTCCTGCAAGGAGTAGGAGATAATTTAGATTCTTGTGAGGCCAATTCATGGTGGTGCAACCTGACTTCCAGCTCTGGCCCTGAAGAGGTGCATGTCAGAGTTCCTGAGTTGTTCTGAGTGCTGGCAGCTCAGAAAATCAAACCTGTCTCCCTTAGACAGTGGTAAAACCACAGCAGAGTCTGGAGCAGCAGTTGCAGCACACCTGCCTCTTAGCACTGTGAGAAAGTTGTGCTTTAGCTGCAAGGCTTGAAAGGGTAATTCTAACCCTCAATGAAAAAAATGTTAAAATTCAAGTTGTGAAGGTGTACACTAAAGATATAGCCCTGCAGATGGAACACTGCAGATCAGAGTATATTTAGTTACAAGAACAATTTGATTTTTGATACATTGACTTTTTCTCATGTGTTCAAGATTAAATATGTGGGTTTTGACATAACATCTCTACTCCAATGAGAAGGCATGGAAAACGCAGAACTATCTCTAAATATTCCTCTGTTCTTGCTGCTGCTCATGGCTTCAGTGGTGACATGCCAGATTCCCACTGGCACTGGAGGACAGGAGAGCAGGATTTACCTCTCTGAAAAGACATTTCTTTCATATAGAAGAAAATTTTATAGAGTTCTATGTTTTCAAATGGTGTGAATCAACAATTCTTCTTGACAATATGTTTTCATTCAAAAGACATGATAGCAGAAAACCTTGGAACAGCGAGGTTGCAGATGTCTTGCTGGATGAATGAAGTGCAACAGCCTGGTGCCAAGTGCCAGCGCTGCTCAGCCCCTTGGTGGGAGGTTCCCTCATGAGCCAGAACAGCTTTGGCTGTGTTGTAGCACCACAGCTGGGTCAGAACTTTGTGTGCTGATGAAGCGACTGACAAAGTTTCCATATGGGAAGACATGGGAAAACCCTGCTGTGCAACTGCTCTGTTAACACATTTTTGTGGTGTTCTTTTATATGCAGCAGCAAATCTGACTTTTATTTTCTGGTTTTATCTCCCTTTTTCCCATGACTTTTCCCAACAGCCCCTCTCCACTGGTTGCTGTAGTCTCCAGCACTGGAGAACACCCCCAGGAAGGCTAAGTGAAGGGGCAGTGCATGAAATGCCGTGGGTGTATTTCAACAACCCTTATGCTTAAGGCAAAGGGGGCAATTGTACCCACAAGGTACCCTTGGAAGGGGAATGTTCCATCAGCCCAGTGCACTCTGAAAGGCGTCTCTGTAAAGGCCATACAGACCAGCGATGTCGGGGAGAGCCCAAGTCTCTGATCGCTTGGTTTGCTGGAGGTGTGGCATGGCTGACACCTGTGCTGGCTGTCCTGCAGAGCTGTCACCCCACATCCCCGGGAGCGCTGGTGGAGAGCGACCCACCCGAGTATGTGTCAGTGCTGTGTTACAAAAGCTGTGGCTGAGCAGCGGGGAGGGAAGCAGAACCTGTGCCCCCAGAGGCAGGTGGAGCTCATGGCACAGATGGCCGAGGATTGCTGCGGTGCACGGACTGGAAGGAGAACGTATGCAGGCAGAAGTGATGGAAAGATTTTTTTTCCAGAGGCCCCCGAGGAGCTGTGAGTTTGTTGCAAGGCAGGAGGCCACGAAAAGTGGAGAAGAGCTGTAGTTGTCAGGATGCACAGGGGACGAGGGAGAGCTTATGCCCAACGTCTCACCTCATGCTTTCTCTTGCTGCAGAAACGACCTTGCTCAAGCTTGTGGTTTTAACTGGTTTTAACAAAAACAGTGCTTAAGTATTATGGGCGTGCCGTTGGGCTTCCCTTCTGGGAAGGAGCTTGGCACAGTCCCAGCTCTGAGAGGTACCTGGGCTGGGGTTGCTCCCTGTTAAGCACAGACACAGTATGCAGAAACACTCCCACCTGACATTCAGACCCCTGCCCTGCAGCTTGGGCAGACGAATGAGACCCATATCCTCAGAGAAGGTGGATTCAAATCCCATCAGCGTCCTAACAAGCAGGTGAGTAGTTGAATCCTCTTGGAATTTCTCCCCAGCCAGTGGAGCACATAGAGAAAAAGACAGATGTTTCACCGAAGGTAAGCTGAAGATGGGACCCCTACACTGTTTCCTCCCCATGTGGGACAGCCAAGGACCCCCTCCAGACACACAAGTGATTGACACTCATTCTCCTGTTTCTGGAGTTGGGTGTGTTAGTCCATCAACCTTCCACAGCCAAGCTTTAAAAGAAAATGGCAACAGCAAGCATGTTGGCAAAGAGCCTCATGTCAGTGATGAAAGTTAGGCTGGCTTTTAAAATACCTATGGGATGGAAATCTGTGAAAGGTAATAGCTACTATGCAGGAGAAACACATGGTGCCCTGGCAGAAACACATCCAGTTAAAAAGGAAAATAAGAGTGCTATTTAAAACTTAAAGACAGCTTATTAAACATCACCCAGGCACACACAAATTGAGGAAGTCTCAAAGTACTTCTAAGTTTGGACCTGCTCCACCCACTAACGCTCCTGGAGTTTACCTGGGTTTATAAGCAGTGGAAGAGTAATCTGCAATCTTCATTTTTAATTTTGAAGTAATACAAACTATTTTACTTGGCACTAGTGTTTGGACAGATCTGTCACATGTTCTGACCTTGCTTGAAAAGGCGCTGCTAGAAATTCCTGCTTTGCCTCCAGCTTCTGGTTAACAAAGGTTCAGCAAGCATTTAGCAAGATGCTTGCTTACAAGTGCAGCCAGCCTAACCAAAACAGGCAGTCATTTGCTCACTCTCTGGAACTCATCTGTCCTGTGCATGAAACATGTACAACTGACTTTGCCATTCCTACATAAATGTGAGGATTTGCAAACCCGCAGGCTCCCACAGCTGCCTGCAGTGCTCAAAATTTGCCCCCTCCCCTGGGATGCAGGACAGAAGCAGCTTGATGTAATTGTTCCACAGGGCCACTGGGTCATGGGAAGCAATGCCACAGGAGACATGCTGGGCTCCTGGGCCTCCCTTGGGGTCCTATAGCCTCCAGAAGCTGGGCAGTCTCCAGGGGATGGACTGGGTCTGGCTGTGCAGTGAGAGGTGTCTGGGGGCTCTCTGCAGCCAGAGGCACCCCTGTGAGGGGGGATGCTCTTGCTCCATGGCTTGCACTGATGAATGTCCTAAATGTACCATAACTTAACACAAGCGTAGTGCATCGTGATGGGGGAACAGAACTGCAACCAGAGCTCTTCCCAATTCCACAGGCACCTGTCACCATCTTTAGACTCCCAAGTACTTGTACAGTCTGGCTGGCACCTCTGGTTTCACACCTGCTCCCTGCTGAGCTTATCCTCTTTTACCTGCATGCTTCCAGAGGTGTCACTGCTGAAGGAGGCACCTGGAGGAACAAATAGTGCCTGTCGGTGGCTGCTGGCTCATGGTGGGCTTAAATCCAGCAGGAGGCAGGGCTCTGGCTTCACAAAGCACTGCCCCATCCCCTTGCTGCAGGCAGTTCCCAAGGAAGATGTGCTTGCCTGTCAACAATTTCTACGAGTATTTGTGCTAGAGCAGTGGCCATGAGCTCCTGGCACACATGCCAGGATTAGCAGCCTCATTGCTGGCAGGGCAAGAGGACCCTGACCCTGAGACTGGCCCACCTGGCCAGAGCATGGTGCTGATAACACCCAGGCTGTGGGTTCAGTCCCTGTACGGGACATTTACTTGAGATGATCCTTGTGGGGCCCTTCCACCTCAGGATATTCTGTGAACCTGTGAGCCCGTGAACCCTGGTCCCACTCTTTCTTCCCAGTTGTTGGCCCCCACCACATCCCAGGAGCAGCAAGCACAGGAGAGAGATGGGCTTTGCTCCTCAGCAGGGAAGAGGCACTGGGAAAAAAAGTTGGAGAGACTGGGCAGGAATAGGTGGCTGGGAACTGGAGGCGATGTGAAAGGGTTTGCTGATGATTATCTGCAGGGGGAAAGCAGTCTTTAGACAGGAGATTTTGGCACTTCAGCTGCACATGAGTTTCTCCTGGCTGAAGGTTACCACTTCTCTCAGGGTTTTGCACATTCACCCTGTAATTTGCCACATTCACCACAAATCCCACCAGAGATGGGCAAGAGGGCTGGAGCAGCGGACATGTGGATCTGGCAACCTCCAGGAAGGGTCAATGTTTCTTTCCTGCTACTCTCCTCCTGCAACTCTGAAGTTTAGAAATGAACACAGCTTCCTTTGTAAGTATAGATTTCCCCAACACCAACACTTTTTCTAGTGTGGGGATGGTGCTGGCTCTGTGTTCACAGGTCTTATTGTCAGGCAGGTGTCCTGGGAAGCTGAATTCCAGCCATGGTTGCCCTACTCTGCACCCTACTTGCCACAGGTGCAGGAACCAGCCCAGACTGGTGCCAGTCCCGTCTGTGCTGGAGCTGGCTCCTCTGCCCCTTTTAGTCTGCTCAGCTGGCTTGTTCAGCTGGGACAGAGACTGGGAGGAAATTTTCCTTGAATCACTCTGGCAGGGACCCTAGGTGATTTTAATTTTCTAGCTAGGGGCAAGGTGCCTACCAGGTAGGGTGGATTGAGCATTCCTTCCTTCACTCCTTATTCCTGCAATACCCAAGCATCAGCTTGCTGTTCTGTAGCGACTTGCGCTCTGTTTGTTGAGATATGAAATGCTGTACCTCATTAAAGTTTTGAACATTTAGTGGGTTTTGGTGTTTTTTCAAGAAATCCCAAATTCACAGACAAATGGAGTTTTCACCACAAAAACTGGGACAATTTTTGAAAACAAAAAAAGGTCAAGTTTACTTTTTTCCCCTCAAAAACTGCTTTGCCTTGCCAATGGCAAAATGTTTTGGTTCTGTCACACTGCAAATCCAACACCAGCACCTGCCACTGATTTCACCTCCCCCTCAAATCCACTTGTGCTGAAGACTGTGACTCTTCTTGGGTAATCTCATGTAGCAATTTGCTGTCTTTATAATCTTCAAAAATCTGAAAAAACTCATCCATCTGCAGAGTGCACCCCTTCAAGAGGGTGTAACTAAACGTCTGGGTTTCCAACCCATCCTGGCTCTGTTTCTGCTCTCATCTTGCCCGCCATGTCCCATTCATTAAGCCTTTCTGGAGGGCTCTCTGAACGGTTTCTCCAAGTCTCATCTTTTCATCCCCTGACACAGAATGAGACCAGGGGGTTTGCACTGCTGGTGGTGATGTTGAATGAAGCAGAAATGTATACGAGCCTGAGTGGCAGCAACGCAAGAAGCCTGCATTTTGCAGTGTTTGTGAGTCTGACAGCACAGCAAAGATGAGGAATGCCATGGCACTGACCACCATGGCAAGGTCAAGCCTCATTTGGAGGCCTCTTTTAGACAGTGATGAACAAGATCAAACTGGAGAGAATTATGAGTGGGTTAAAAATGAGGTAATTAATGACTGAAGTGAAGATAACTATTGCATTGTTGCTCACAGAGCCCTTAGCAAGCAGTTTGAGAGACCTTCATTTCTTTAAATCCTGCATCCCACTGAAACCAAAGCAATGAAAGACGCTTCTCCTCTTTTGATAAAGACCCAGGAAATATCATGTTGGCAAATCACCTGAATTGCAATGTGCTTCATCAGCTACTAAGTACTTAACACGGAAACCAATCTGATAAAATAGTAACTACCATCAAAGAAAAAAAATCAACATCTGGATAAAGTCTTATTTCTGTAACTGAAGAGTTTGTAACTTTTTTAGAGAACACAGAGTCATTGATCAGTGACCTGTGTCTGTGTTAAAATGGCAATTACTGCACTCTGTTAATAGATAAATATACACAGGGATGCAAAGATAACTCACAGTATCATTTGATCTTGCGCCTTTTGCTATCTAGTGTAGTTTGCTCATATTTACATAGACTTGGAAAAGTACAAAGTACCAAGCATCTTTTACCTCATTTATGGTAATAGCAGCTGATAATGTTCAAAGTTTGGGGGGAATAGGTCCTACATTTCCCACGAGTCATGAACTTTGTCGTAATTTGCCTCCAAGGACCCAGCTGGGGGTGCAGCACTGATCCCTCCGGTGTGCTGATTTCAATCAGTTCTCTATACCCATCAGAAAAGGGGAGAGCTGGGTTGTGTCCTAGTCTGGTGCTCCCTGAGGCTGTGTCTCAAGGCAAGGAGTCACAGCCTCAATGCCTCTGTTGTGAGGAAGGGGCCAGTACTCAGCTCTGCCGCTGTGACCTTCCCCAGTGTGTCCCGGGTTATCTCCTGTCAACAAAGGCGAAGCACCACCTTATCAGTCTGCTTTTAGAGAGCTAACAGGGAATGTGCAAGGGCATTTTTGGAGTATATAAATAAGAATAAAACCCTACCATTGCTCTTTATAATGAGACTATTAAAAAAATGAAGGTTGTGATGAAATCTTTATTTTGGTGCATTTGATCTCTGAGTTTTGAATGAAATGGCAGAAACCCCTTAGGCTGTTTAAAAACTTATTTGTGTACTCTATTAATTAAAAAAGACTCAGAAAAAAAAATGACTGTCTCAGGGGGTTTTCTGATGCCGCTCGAGCACCAGCATGCCATGGCCTTCCTAGAGAGAGTGTCCTGCAAAGAACAGCTCTTCTAGGGGCTAAGGCAAACCTCCCTGGACAGCGAGGGATTTCAGCAAGTGTAGCGATTTCTCAGCTACAAGTGATTTCAGCTCTTGTGATTCAGCTCTTTGTGAAATACCCCGAAGCTAACACGGGGACAGAGAGACAGGGAGACCTGTATGGCAGTTCCACAGAAAGGTAGCTTTATTGTCCAGCAGCTCTGTGAAGGGAAGGCCAGGGACAGATTCTCCACCTCCCTTTCAGGGCAGACTTGGGCTCGTTTTATGGGAAAGGCTGGGGGAGGGCAGAAACCAGTTAGCCAACTGGATACAAGGTATTACCATAGTGAAGCAAAGCATGCTGGGGGTAGTTCACTGGTCACCGTAACCTAAAAGGTGAGTTGCTCAACTCAGAGTCCTTATGGCCTCAGGCATCCCTTCTCCAGGGGAGCACAGAGGGCTGCTGGGCCAAGAGCTCACAGCCCTCCACAAATGACTACTAGGTGGCATTGATTTAAAACAATAAGCCAACCAGTGTTGTAATTCAAATTATTTCTCTTCTTTCATGAGCAAAGTAGCTCAGAGGCATTTGCTAAGACTCTTGCTTTATGCTTGCGGTGCCCATCCCCACATCATTCTTGCTGGGGCTGAATGTGAGCCCTGTGGCAGCCTCACGTGGTTTTTTTGTGAAGGAGGAACTGTGGGCACAAGAGTGTACTCTTGCTATTACAGTTGTTTAAGGCTGCTCTGGTCTCTAGGGACTTGCAGGAAACAGCCACCTTCTTTCTCAGACAACTCTTGCCTGCAAGACCTGAAAAGCGAAGCAAATGGGATGCTGAAGGCTCCACTGGTCGTGCAGGAATGGAAAGTCACAGACATACTCATGAACTAGATTAAAGCCAAATAAGCAGACTTTATTAGTACCACTCCTCCACACAAAGCACTTGAATCCAGAATTCCCAAGGGCAGAACAGATGCAAAGGAGAATATACTGACTTTTTTTTTTTTTGCACTACACCAAAGTAAGATCATTAATGTGTTGAAGAGGGAATGCAGGACTAGAAGGGAGCTCTTACTTTGCAAAGCTGAATTTCTTGTTATTGCAATAAAAAAAAAAAAAAATCCCTTCTTTAAGCTGATCATATTCTTTCCTGAAAGTATTCAGGATTTTCTGCCTGTTCTCCTTCCAGGCTGTCCAGAAGCCATGGTCCTCTGGTACCAGATCAGTTTCCAACCCAGATGTCATGCTAGAGGTGATACAATCTTGTCAGCCAGGCCAAGGTACTCTGACACTTTCAGATAATGTCCAACAGAAGTAATCATATAATTTCCTAACTGGATGAAAAAAGTGTGCTTCAAAGGCAGTTTTCCTCAGTTTTTAAGAACAAAAAGTATAAGTCAACATTCAAGCAAGGATCAGGCTGGGTCCTGTTCCCAGTAAAGCCAAGGGGTGAGCTTTGCTGGAGGTTTCAGCTACTGTGGTAATTAAAATGTTTAAGATATGTGTTAGACATAATTATCTCAAATAATGTCAGCACACTACATTTGCAGATAATAGGTAGTTGTGCATGTGGAGAATTGCACACATTCAGTGGCAGCCACCGTGTTCACAGTGAGGGGACTCCCAGCTAATCCAGCTCGTGACTTTTTTGCCTAGTGTGTTAGTGGTGTTCCAAGTCTGTAGATGAGCCATGAGGGAGGAAAGTGGAAGACAAAGCTGAGGCAGGTCACCACATGCACTTGGACAAGCTCTGGGGTTGATGTTGTAACTGGAGGGACAGCATAATGCCTTCAAAAAGATAACATTTCTTCAAAGCTCAGTGTATCTAAAGGGTTAAGGTGACAGAGGAGGTTTTATTTTCTGCCTAAATTAGGAAGGAGAAGAAAATTCTGAGGTTCCCTGGTTTGTGTGTATGTCTGTGTCCTGGAAGACCTCTACCAAATAAAGACTTTATATAAACAATCGGACAAAAATAGATTTTCTCCCTGAGGTAGACAGAGGGGGTGAAGGCAGCCCCCTGCAGCCAGCGGGTGAGTTTGAAATGAGCATGGAGGAAGAGAAGAACTTTTATTGCTGGTGGTGTGACAGGAGAAGGGTCTGAAGCAGGCTATGATCAGACTAGTGGCTTGCTGGGTAGAAATGCAAAAAGGATGTGGCAGGGAGATACTGAAGATGCCTGCACTCTCCACACTGTCCATGTTGGTTTTACTCATGCTTTGACAGCTCTGCACTGAAGTAAAGGAAAAAGTCCCATGCCTCTTTGCCTTAGAGTTTTTGTCCTTTGCATCATTCTTCTTTTCATTTTCCCAATCTCTCAAGTCTTGTCTGGCACTTCAGGTGTTCAGAAGAAGAAACTGAACATCTCAAGGGAGAGCTGCAGAAGTAATGAGAGAAAGGACAGAGAAAAAAAAAAAAGAGCATAAAGAAGGAAGAGGGAAATAGAAACACCCAAAGCTGTGGACATTGGAGTAATATGGTGGACAAAGGAGGCAGAAGAGTCATTTCAGCACTACTTATTTTGTTCCTTTTGCTTGGTCCAATTCAACACAGGGCTGAAAGTTTGCAGCCAATGCAATGGCAGAAATACTATTTAAAGGTCTGTTTGTTTTCAAATCAGCTGACAAACAGACTGTTCAGCAGCCCAGGCCTTTGCCTAGCCCCGGGAGGGGGCTATCTCAGAGGACATCTCTGGCTTCTACAGCCATCAGATTGTGCAGCTATCCAAGAGCAGAAAAGACCAGGGCAGAAGCCCAAAAAGGAAATGCTTCCCCTCCTTTCCCCAGAAGTGCTTCCAAATCCTCATCTGAGCTTGGCTTCTGCATATGAGAAAGAAATGACCCTAAAAGGGAGGGGCCACCTGTGCCTATTCCAAAAGAATTTTGACTCTTATGCAACTTTCTGTGGAAAGAAAGGCTTTGAAGTGCACAAACGTGTAATTTGCCTCGTGGTGCTACAACAGCCACGTCCGAGAGCGATACAAGGGGGTGGTTGCCTGTGATATAATGGTGTATTTGAGATGTGTGAGGAACAAGCGAGAACGTGAGTATTGCCAGTTACAGATCGTGCCAGTTACTGCAGTGGGGAAGTGCTCTTGGCTGTGAATTAGGGCAGAGACTGTATCTCCTCTTGCATTTACATGAAGCCTATTCTTGGAAGCCAGAAGGTATAATTAGGCTTAATCAAGCACATGTTTCCAGCCAGGGAAGTCTGTTTCACCACTGACACAAGGAGATGAATGCTTGAAAAGCCTGGCCTTGTTTTGCCTGGCACAATGTTCCTTCAGGAATCATGCACCTACAGTTTAATGATCATCACGAGAAAGATTTACATTTGCAATTATGGAACAGGCAGTACCACCCCTCAGCTGTTTCTTCCCAGCTGACGAAAATGTGACGACTGAGGAATTTAAGCCTTGATTGAATAAAGTGCCTGAACAGCTAGAATTTAGGTGGCATTTAGGCCACGTTCTCATGCCATCCTGACTTGACCTTGCCTTTCAGGAGAGTTTGTGGTTTATATACCATACAAAGCCTTTGTATTCAGAGCCTGCACCCTGATCCCATCCTGAGGTGCGCATGGAAGCTTTCTTAAGTAGCTGAGAGGATGCAAGAAACCCCTGTAAAACTAGTTAGCTGGGATCAGGAAGCACCTTGCAGCCTGGGGCTCATTCCCTGGTTTTGGGCTCACATATTCAGTACTGTAGTTTAACTCTGCCAAAACAGAATTACTAGATGCCTACTGAGACTATCACAGGTGATAGGAACAAAAAACCCTGCATGTTTACAGATTCTGGCCAGCATCTACTCATATTGCCTCCTCTGTCCCAGCAGAGTCATCACACCAACAGCTGTGGTGCAAGAGACACGGACTCCAGTGACTCATCTGCCCCGTGAGGGATGAACCCCTCACGGACGCTGTGCCATCCTGACATGGTGCTGCATGTGGCTTTGCTTCAGGACTGTCACTGGAGTTACCTTCCAGCTCTGAATGCTGGCTCTCCAACTCTGTGCAGTGTCAAAAGACAGCTCTGATTTTGGTCTTCAGCCATCACAATGTCTCCAAAACTTTCCAGTGAAAAAAAGAGATACAGTTTGTCAGGTTATTTTACTCTTAATCTCTTAATCTACTTTTTTTTGTTCTGACTCATACGGCTTCTACACCACCAACTGTATTCTAGTCTCTTGCTGATTCTTCCTTCCCCCATCCCTGTCCCTCAAAAAAATACCCCAACATCAGAAACCAAGCCTTTCTTCACCTGGAGAGTACTAAGTTTAATTTTGGCAAGATATGTGTATAAATATTATGCATATTGTATACTATACAGTCATCTGGGTGATTGGTACAGTTGCCCTGATGAGGAGGAGCTGTATAGCTCTGTGACTGACACCTCTCTATCTCCCTTCCATCAATCTATAGCTGGAGGAGGACTAGGAAATAGCTTTGCTGAGAATATGTCTCAGATTAGAGTCTGATTTCTTTGTACCACAGCAGAACAATCCACATAACAACGTAGTTGCAGAAAACTTAATAAGTGTATTTAAGTGTGCCCTGAGTCATGCTTGTAAACTCTGCTCCTCAATCTCACTGAAAATGTGTATTCGTCAGCGGGAATGTGGGCACATGTAAGCAACAACAAGGTATTAAAAGATTAAGCCAGGATCAGAGAGAAAAAAAAAATAAGATAATGAGAAAGAGAAACAGGATAGATGTTACAGAGCTGCCAACCTTCAGTCTTTTGCACGTAGGTGCCTTGTGAGCAGTGAAAGTGCTTCGTTGCCAGGGCACATCCTGTGGGTTTTACTGGGACTGTGTTGGCCTGGGGGCTGGTGGTAACCTGAGCATTTCTACTCTGCACAGCCGGCTCAGGCCCACTCCATGCCACCATGAGTGCATGGACACAACTGCCCACCTGGGACACGCCCTGGAGCCCTCCCTGACTCTGGCTCCACTGTGATCAGCAACACGTATTGATGGCCAAGAGCCACACCAGAGATGCTGGTGTGCTGCTCATAGGGCAAGGAAAATTATGTGTCCTTGTCATCAAAAGATAAAGGCAAAGTATGACCAGGAATAAAAAATGTAGTCCTGGGAAATGTGTGCAGCAGGAAATAGAGGCAGCAGTAGTGCCTGGAACACCTAAATTCTATGGAAAATATTTTCTATTAACTAAAGTCTGAGACTTCAATTGACTCTGAGCATATTTTAGTTGTTGGAAGTCCCTGTTAAGGGGAGGGGAAAAAGCAGTGATGTCTTTAACACCTCCAACTCAGAGGAAGAAGGAAATTTATGTTTTGATGCAGGAGGAAGAAGTGGAACTCCTAAAAAATGCAGAACTTCAGGTTCTTTATCTCCAGCTGCAATTTGGTTGGTTGTTGTCCACTACACAACTTATTTAGTGTTATCTCAACTCTGCAAGGCAAATGCTTTGTTACCAAATCAAACTATGAATAGAAGAGGACAAGTCAATACTGTTTCTGAGAGTAAACTGATGACACAGCCACTATAGATGTTTATGCTGGAACTTTGGCAAGATGTACCACTACATCGCTGTAGGAGCTAAAAATCCTGAACCTGGAGTCCTCAAAAGCAGCCTTTGTTCAGGTGCAGGGCCTGAATTATTACCTGGTTTAATGACACAGATTTCCATGTGATGACTACCACAGCTTAGCATCTTGTCCTATTTCTGTCAAAGGTGTAAAGGAGGAAGTTGAAAAAGGTGGAAGTATATAAATAAAAAGCCAAGACCCCTTGTTTTTACTGTAATAGAATCAAACTAATTTCTTACTGTGTTTGTGAGGTTGAAGTAATAGGTAAATTCCTTGTATTTTTAGTATTTATCTTACTATATTAGATAAGTGTCTCACAGATTTGAAGTTGGCCTCCCAGTGCTCCCATGCTACTCCCATTTTCCAGAGGAGGAATTTGGATGATGCTGAGACAGTCTGAAACAGAGTAAACTCAGGCCTCATGATTTCTACCCTCAGAGTCATTGTTCTGTACTCTTGCTCCACTTTAACAATTTCCTTTTTCAGAAAATATCATGGCTTTTTTTACATTTTAGGACTCTAGATCCACTCCTTATATAAATGTTTGACAGAAGAGACAGTTCAGTGTTTTCACTCAGTGACCTTCTGACTTCATGCAGAAAACCTACTGCATGAGCTTGTTTTGCACTTGTGTTCAAGCTGGATCACCTTGAAAGATAAAAATTATCTCTATGTTTTGTCTTTGGAAAGAGATCAGTATTAGAAGCAATTAAAAATAACAGAAGAACTTTTCTCAAAGGAAACTGCTTAGCTACTTGAGAGTCTTCATTTTAAAAATTCAGCATTTGGGAAAAATCCTAAAGCAGGAGGAAATATTTCCCTTCTGCAATGATGTTTTGATGCACTGTGCTCTGGTTCATCTCTATCAGTCATGCTCCCAGCTGGATGCCAAGAGAAAAGAGGATTGTAATACAAAGTCATATTCCATGGTGCACTGTGGGAGGTTCAGTTCAAAAAGGAGAAATAAGACATGAGAAAACTGGGCTACAGTTTCCTTGCAGAACCACAATGTGATTCACATACTGAAATTTTGATTTTTAAAATACTGAATTAATTCATGGACCTTTAGACCACTTTAACAGTTCTGGTGGAAATTCCTTCTTTAAACCCTGGCATCACATAGAAATACACACCTCATTCAGACATGTAATTCTAAAGCTCTTGTTGTTTACTGCTTATTATCTAACTACAATCATACACAGTAGTTACATTTTCAGCATGTCATTAGATGACTTGTAAAGATGTTGCCCTAAGGAGTCACAGACCTGTCCTGGCTGAGTCCAAAAAGTGTCCAAAAACGACTGTTAACGATTTCCGTGTCATCTACATCTATTTTTTTTAACTCCTGGTGCCTCCATACAGCAGTTATCATCCTTTTAAATACTTTTTCAGCACAAGGAATCCTCAGCAGTGTAGCTATTTCTCTCGTGCAGAGGACAGGGAGACAGGTGAACCACCACACTTCAGGTGAAAAATCCTGAGTGTTCAGTGAGCCCAACCAAAGAGATTCAGGTTTCACAGTAATGTGCATAAAGCATCTTAACCACCTAATCCTGCAGTTCAGAGGGCAAAAAAGAATAATGGCTACTTTCTGTGATAGGTTGGAAATGCATGCAAATGATGAATATGTGATACAGAATAAAAGTAAACAGGGGTAAAAGAAAGAAGACAGATTAGTACAATCAAGAGTAAAGATTATTTCAGGGCAATCTTTCTGACTAGGGCAGGCACATGACAGACATAATTTAGTCTGACAAGCAACTCTGTTTCAAGAAGGATTTGGATATCTATTGATGGGAACATCCAGAAACAACACAGGTTGAGAGAGAGAGAGAGAGAGAGAGAGCAGCATGGTGTCAGACCCTTCTTTCAGTAACTTTATCAGTAATACAAAATGTCTTACTCTGTATGCATTACTGGCTAATTGGCATTCAGAGCTTTTCTCCCAACATTTTATCATGGGAAGCTCTGACTCATCTCTATCATGCCTCAGTCACATTTTCTAATGTGTAACTTCTGCTTTGCACAACTAAAGCTGTAGTGGTTTAAACCGCCTTTTCTAATGATATACGCCAAGTTATTACTGCCATTCTTATCCTATTGTCTCCCCAGTGGTTTCCTGTATTGTTTTACATACACTAAATGAAAATGTAGAAAGAAAATACTGTTTCCTGTGTTGTCTTGCACTACCTAGCAGTGGTGGCCCTAACGCTTGGTTGCTGTTGGGGCTGCCAGCAGACAGGTGCAGTGTATTTTCTCTTTTGATGCGTGATGATGCTGGGTTTGGTGCAAGCATTTGTGCCACCAGTGAGCCGACCAAGAGGGAAATAAGAGTCAGAATGATTTTAGCAAGGGTAGATTTCCACTGGGGACAGATCCCACTGTCTTCAAGGTAAGAACAACCACCTGCTACGCATGTTGTGACTGAAGGTAGGTCTGCAGACAGTTGAGGAGCCTCTGAAACCCAAGGATATAGGGGATGAAGATGGGCATTAGGAAACCTTGTTATTTTATATTAGTTTTGCCAAGCTCACAGCAACACTAAGAGCTTCTCACTTGCTGATACTCTCTCTGATTTGGGAAACTCCCTGCAATTTACTCTGGCTGCTTCCTCGCCAGCTGTGACACGACACAGAGGTATGAGCTCAGATCCAGTACACCACGTGTGCAGCACCCAGGTGGGCAAACACGGCCAGCTGGTATTGCGTGACTATGTCTGTACAGCTTCTGTAGCCAAACTGGCCGATTCCCCCTCTGGCTGTGGGGAGTGGAGCCAGCCGTGTCCCCCTGCAGCCCGGCAGACACGCGGGTGAGCAGCACAAGCCTCACCCCGGGGCTGCCGAGCTGGAGCTCTGCTCTGGCTGCTGCTGGCATCACCCCAGAGTGCTGAGCACCGGCTTGCCACCCAGAGCCGTGCAGGTCAGAAAAAAGAAGGTGCGGCTCAAGTCAGGAGCAGGAACATCTCCAAATCTTCCCTTGCTCACGCGATAGTCAGTCCGTGAAGTTAACAGGTAAACAAGTCCTCTAACCTTCCATCAGCCTGGGCAACACCACGAGAGCAATGGGCCAGACACCTCGCCTTGCTTCCAGAGATCTGCACACCAGCTTGGGGCTCACCTGCTCCTACCTTTCTGTCTGCTATTAATTACCCTTTTCTCATCAGCATTTTCAGTGCAGAACCAAAAATCCATGAATCACTCAAAAACATCTCCGACAAAGAACAGAAAAGTAATCTGGAAACAGCCATACCAAACTATTTTAGAGGCCTGTATCGTCCCAACACCAACTATAAACTGCCTCATCTCTCACTACCTGCCTTATTCTTTCCTCAGGCAAAGTTCTTCCCTGTTTCCCACAGTACACTTGGCTTTCAGGCCCTAAATCCACTTTCATAAACAAAATGTGGTGGGTCTTAACCACCCACAAAATAATACAATTAATTCACCTCTACCAACCTTAGTTGTCAAAATTTCTCAGTAGGATTGCAGGCTTAAGCAGTAATCCTTGATTTAGAGCCTGCTATTCCATACTGTTCTCATGAAAACACAACCCCCTGATTGCCGTTAATAGGATTTTACAGCTGGCCTCACAACTGAGCAGCCACCAAGGAGTCTTCAGCCTTACACCAATTCTGGACTTAGTTGTCTCTGTCTGATGTTTTCTAGAATTTTAACTCCTACCATAACCTTACTTTTAGCTATGAACAGATGAGCCCTGTTGGTTTCAAAACTTGCTGGTGACATGTATTTTCACCCTGCTTTGCAGAAACTAACAATAAATTCAGCTCTCACGCCTGTTGCCTAAAACACAATCCATCAGTTACCACCCTTTAGGGAACTGACATATGCTGGGATCATGGCTGGTACGAGTAGGGTAAAAGATGTTCAGCAAGTTCTGTGGTGGGTTTTGGGTTAGGGTAACCTTAACTCTTAAGTTTACCCCATGCCTAACTCCTACTTTAATGACACTCTCATGTCACCTACTGAGGGGTATCCATAAGTCATTATGGCTCTCCCAGTCTCTGTGAGACTTTAGGGGTCTTAAGACCCTTAAGATCCATGCATTTTGTAGAGTCACAGAATGGTTTGTGTTGGAAGGGACCTTAAAGATCATCCAGTTCCAACCTCCCTGCCATGGGCAGGGACACCTTCCACTAGATAAGATTTCTCAGAGCCCTAACCAACCTGGTCTGGTACACTTGCAGGCATGGCGCATCCACAGCATCTCTGGGAAACTCATTCCACTGCCTCACCACCCCCACAGTAAAGAATTCAGTATCTGATCTAAACCTACTCTCTTTCAGTTCAAAGCCATTTCCCTTTGTCCTATCACTACATACCCTCGTAAGAAGTCCCTCTCCAGCTTGTTCTCAGCGTGCCCCATAGTCCTGTTTGCTCTCCACAGCAGCCTAAAGCCTCCTGTTTAGTCTTTGGCCCTCTTACAACCCCTGTTTTTCAGTGTGCCCTTTAGCTCTCTGTTAGTGGTTTGCACCCACATGTCCAATCCACACTCTGAAACCTAAGCCCAGCTCCTAACCTTTGTTAGAGCTGAGTAATTAAGGAATGAATTACAGCTGGAAAGTGGTAATGACTGAGTGACTATCAGGAAAAATTGCACTTCCTGAAAGTGCTACCAAAGCTCATCCCTGAGGGGTTTTTGTTACGGCTCATGTAAGTATATAGTGGGAGATCTGACTCCTGGGTACACAGAGGTTTTTTTATATCCTGGCACCTGTACCAACCACATAAACCCCTCTAATCTGGTTTATAAATCCTAGGTTGCTGGGTTGTGTTTAATGAATGAATTGCAAGTTCTTTACAGGCTGCCTTCTGCTTCCAGGAATTGGAGAGAGAAGAACATGAAATTATTCAAAGATTCAAAGAAAAACAATAAAAGGTAACACTACTAGGTTCCTACATACAGGATATGTGCAGGTGTTAGTCCTTTCTGTTTACATGTACTGCAAAGCTGCTCTGTCCTACCAAGTTAGTGTCAGAGAGGAAATTTTCAGGATAAATGTGACATCTTGCTGTGTATTCCGTTTAGATCAAAATTAGAAGAGTTTCCATATTGCCCATCATGTCTTTACTGTCAGTACTAATTGCTAGTCCCAAGATTCCATGTTCAAGTTCCACGTTTTGCTATTGTAGCCCCCTTGTTCATATCTGAATAGTTAAACTGATTCAGAAATAGCTGCTCCAACTCTTGGCAGCATCTGATATAAACACCGCTATTCAACCTTCCTCTTACTCCCAAAATCACCAAGGATAAGGTGTATTTGTGACCTATTCCCCTCAAGACCTGGGTTCACTCTGGTGCCCTGGCCATGTAGATGGTGACTGATGGTGCTAGAGGGATCAGTCAGGAAGGAGGAGCTGTGTGCATGAGGGGGATCTCACAAACCAACTGCCTCTTGGGGACAGGGAAGCCAGGGCATCCCTGATTTTGGATTGCAGTGGGCTGCAAATACAAGTACCTGGTCAATCTTGACATATTAACAGATTCCTACAATGACTCTTCTCATTACTTGTATGCATATTTCCTTTTTGCAGAAAGGAACAGGTTTTTTCCTTTTTCAGAACTAGCTTGAAATTTTTCGTCCCATTGGTGTTGAACGTAAGGTAGATTACAACTTAACAAAAAACATTTAGAACTTGTTTCATTTCGCTCTGTTTCTTTCCCAACTTTATTCTGACCCTCCCTTTGGGGTCATTTATTTCTCACATTAGTTAGTTGCTCTTCCCATTTGGGGATTTGGTAGTTTTAGTGAAACATTTAAAGGAGAAGACCAAGCAAACTCTCTCCTTATTTGGCTAAGAATGTTTGTTCTGCTAATATCTGAATATAAAAACAACCTAATACTTGGGGCAAAAGCAGGGGGCATCCTCAGGGGACTTTTCAAGTTCCTAGTCTTGTTTGAACTTTTCAGGGGAGACTGTTTAAATCTCATGAAAATATTTCTGGGTCTGTTTTTTTTTTATTTGTAGATTAATCTCAAGATACAGATTTTACCTAGAGGAATGGATATATAAGATCAACACAATGATGGGCTATTTTCTTTGTTCTGTGGTTTCTTTCTTTCCTTCTTTCCTTTTTTCTTTATTTTTCTTCCCTTCTCTTTCTTGTTTTCTTCACTATTTCTTTGTTTCTTTTTCATTCTCCCTCTGTCCTTCTCACTTTCTTGTTTTCTCATATAAAAAAATATAAAACAAATTTGCGAATCGACTTTTATTTTTTTAGATGGAATGTGGTGGCACAGTTCTAAATTGAGATTTTTTCTTTGGATCTTAACATCCCCAAATAGATTTTCTACTCCTTTCGTGTTTGTTTGTTTAAACTAGGTCTCTTGGTATTGTAGCAGCTCAGGACAACTTTCCATATACTGTCATTCAGTTCCCACAAGAGTTAAATCCCAGGCTTTCAGCTAGATGAGTTGCCAGTTACTGAGTGATGCCATTTGAAGCTCAGCCTCAGATGATGAGCCTGGGACCCTTTATTTGGCATGCCTCAGACTTCTGGAGCAATGGGAGGACTGCACACTTCTTTTTGAGTCATGATCAGAGTCACTATTCGCTCCCCCTCTTACCAAACGCAAATGGTTGGAGAAGGTAACCTTCAGCTTCTGCAAGGAAGTTCTTCAACAGCTTCAAGGAAATCTGAACAAACCATGGATGTATCTGGAACGAGAGGATTCTTTCCATCCTCATCTCTGAATGCTGTCATGTGGGAATGACCTTAGTAAGTCGAGAACTTTTTCCTCTTTGTTTTACTCTCCAGAGAGAAAACTCCTTTTCTACAGTGATACAAACCGAGAACTTGCCTGAATATTCTCATACTCTGAGTCTTTTTTTTCATACCTGAGTATTTTCATTCTCCTTCTCCTTTCCTATTTGTTTTAACTCTTGAAGTAGTTTCTCCTCTCCTTTTTTTCTGTGAACCTTTACTGTGCTTCCAGCAGCACACTGTTTGAGCACCTTCCCTCTGCAGTTTTTGCAGAACACTGCTTGGGAGCCTTGCCACTCATTCTGGTCACTGCATTCACTTGTTGCACTCACACTCACTTCTCTACCACATCTCCAGCTATGTTGTTTGTTGCCTTCAACTGTCTCAGGTGGTGGCATGGTCAGCATACAGGTGGGATCATCATTAACATTTTTGCCCACATTTAAATGCCAGCAAACCCTGAGGCTTCCCAGGTTGTTTACAGAATGCTCATTCTTAAGACTGTGATTTCCTGTCTTAAGGAGCTGTTTTGAAACCAGAAAATGCAAGGCTCATGAGAGAACAACTGTGACTGGGGTGGATGGCCCTCTTCAAATAATCATTGCAAAAGTCGCCCCAGTAAAACTTCTTTACCTTGCATTTGATGTTCTTAACTACTTGAGGGTATGGGTAAATTCTCATTATGGCATGTTAATGAACAAGGTAGGTTATATGGATGAACCAAATCAGCTAGGTAAACTTATTGTCAACAATTAGTCCCTGCTAACATCAGTAAATCCAAAAGTGTCCTGAATGTGACTGTGTATCATCACAGGGCAGCTGGGAAGTAAACAGGGAATGGGGTATGAAATATTTGTTTGAAAATCAGCTGAAGCCAATGCTACTAACTCTCTGTCATGAGATAAGAGGAGACATACAAAAGGGGAATTTACCCCATAATTCAGCAAAACAACAGTTAAAATCATTATAACAATGGCAGGGAACCTGAACAACTTGTGATGATGATGATGATGAAGATGAACATGATGTGATGAACAACATCTCCTTGTGATGGGTTAGATTTGTAATGTTTGCAAGATACCTACCATTGTGCTTTGAGTAAACATGGTTAAATTATGTTATGCTGTGATAAATGACACTTAAAGCAGGTAAGAAATTGCTCTCTCAAAACAGTGGCATTTTGCCTTCCCTCCACCCCTGTACTTGGAGGGAATACAATGCTGAGTAACTACATATTATTTTTACTTACTTAATTAAATCCCTTTCTGGAAAACCAATGTTGGTATCATTTTTTCTTTTTTTTTAAACCAAGACACCTATGAGCCAAATTCACTTGAAATGCATATATTTAATTTAAAATTAATGCCATTAGCTTCAATAGGAACTGAAGAGTCCTGTCTGGGAACAATCTAGGGCTCTAACAAGAACCACCAATGTCATTTGTCATGATTATATCCTGAAACTGTGCAATGTGATGGAGACATTGATTGTCCAAGAGCTCTTTAAGAGAATCTCTTTAGCTGTGGTTTTGCACCCACAGGCTGAGCCCCTTAGAGAAGGTGGCTCAGGAGTTCTGCTAGCATGATGGGCTTAGTGATCTTTAACATTGCCAAGAGTAGCTCCAACTGGGTTTTAGCTAGCATCAGTATATCAAAGCTGGTGTTCCTTTTGCCAAGGCCTTCATGTATGACCAGAAATTGAGGGTCCACAAAACAGAAGGAAAAGGGGGAGGGGAGGAGCACACAATGCTCACAGTATATTTTTATACATATTTGCAGAAGGAAGAGCTGTGCTATCCAAACTTGAGCTTTCCCCATGGATGAGTCAAACATAACGTTTCATCCCAGCGAAGGCACAGAGAACATCTCAATGCACAGAAACATTTCTACACAGGAAAGGGTCTGGGAGATATTGACCCCACTTTGGGTAATTATGATCATCTCCTTCCTGGGTTTTTGTGAAAATGGAATTGTCCTCTGGTGCCTCTGCTTCCAGATCAAAAGAAACCCATTCACTGCGTACATCACACACTTGTCCATTGCTGATATCTCCTTACTGCTTTGCACGTTTATTCTGTCAATTGAGTACATCGCTGGTTTTGGATTCGCATATGGTTTTTACTATTATGTAACCACCACACTATCAATTGTCTTCCTTCTTGGCTATAATACTGGTCTCTATCTCCTGACAGCCATCAGTATTGAGAGGTGTCTGTCTATTGTTTACCCCATCTGGTACCGATGCCACCGGTCACAGCACCAATCGGCAATTGTGTGTGCAATTCTGTGGACTCTGTCTTTTTTCATGACAGTAGCCGAGTATTTAACATGCAAAGATGATTCAACCAAGGAACAATTCGACGATGGCAACCATTGCCAAGCACTGCTCATCTTCACATGGATCCTGACTTTCATGATCTTCATTCCTCTAATGATTCTGTCCAGCCTGATCCTGGTTATCAGGATTCACCGTAACTCCCTGAGACCTCATTCGTCAAAGCTCTACATCATCATTGTGGCCACAGTCATTGTCTTCCTCATCTTTGCCATGCCTATGAGGCTGTTGTATCTTCTGAATTACCACCACTGGTCATCTTTGCTCAGCCAGCAGAACCACGTCACCGTTGTTCTCTCCACCGTTAACAGTAGCATCAACCCCCTGGTTTACTTCTTTGTAGGAAGCAGCAAGAAGAAGAGGTTCAAGGAGAGCCTCAAAGTGGTTCTTAGTAGAGCGCTCACTGACGGGTTGCGGCCAAGAAGCCAGGAAGTTGGCATGAGTTTGGATATAGCTGAAACAATTTTCTAAAGCTTAGCGGGGAAACTCTAAGGGCAAATAATTGGAGTTAAAATGTTTAATAAACCACTGCAAAACTAAAAGTATTTTTCTTCCACAGAATGTAAAAAGCAGTGGTGAAATGGTATTGTTATCTTCGGTGGTTGAGCAATGGAAAAATATGGACTAGAATAAAGATAACTTTTATTTGGGTTTTTTTTTATTTTTATTTGTATTTTCTTAATTATTCAAACACATGCTACATCCTGATGTGACTATGGCAATCAAAGATACCACAGTGAAAAAGAGACAGGCCAACAGAGAATATAAAAAAAGAACACAGAAATATTTTATAAATAGTGTGACATTTATAAAAGCACCGAGCACCCATAAATGCTACTGAAGTCATCAGGGCCTGTGTGCGTTCACATTTTTAAAAGTCAAACCCACTAAATGCAGGATTCACGTTACATACTGGGATTTAGTTTCAACTGTTTCCAGCTTGTTTAAGTGCGCAAAAGAGCTGGTCCCTGGGGGAAACAGAGGAAGAAATCCACGTATGAGAGTAAGTCCCCATGCAAAGCCAAGCACATATGGCCTAACTTTGATCTAGCAAGACATTTAAGTATATATTAAATGGCCTAATTCATCTGTTAGTAAGGGGCTACCTCGGAGTTTGTTTTCAAAGTATATAATTTCCTCTGACATCAACCTGTCTCTGGGTCCTTGGATAATTCGGTACTTGACACATAGGAGTATCTGGCAACACAGGGGTGTTGTCAACTCACAGAGGGCTTTTGCCCTAATTATGAAGGGTGGGGCTGGCTTATCCCCAAAATGTCAGCATTCCTGTAGGTTTAGTTATTCAAGGAGTCTATGAGAAAGTCAGTCCCAGCTGTCCCAGCCACTTAGTATTTATCTCTTCTCTGGAGAATATATTCCCTGTGTGGCCTCTCTGTTTTATAACAACCAGTTTTGGAAAAACAGAAAAAAGAAAGGTGCCTCGCACAATGAATGACTTGAGCTACGCACCAGCCACGCTGTTCCAGCTGCCTGCCTCCCTCTGTTGTATGCCAGGGTACTGGGCCTGGTATTTTGTGGAGTTTAATTCCCAGGGCCATTTGCCCAACTATAGCCAATCTGCAGAGTGCAGAGGACAACAGCAAAGAGAGGATGGGGCCAGATCAGCTTTATCTCTCAACATGGGCAATCTCGGCAGTCAGAGCACTGCGGCACTTCCAAAGAGACACACATTTGCTTCTGGCCCCCATGGAGCTCCAAATTCAGCAGGAACTGAGACCTCCCCTCACAAGCAAAAGCAGCATCTTCAGCTTCCCGCCAAGTTTCCATTGGCACACTTAATAGCTAACTGGGGAAAGAAAAATACAACCCACCCCTCCTTTGTTGAAAGACTGCCAGTCCTGGAATAAGGAAGATTGTAGGTTTGGACAGAGGATTGGATGGGAATTCATGCAGAGCAGAGATCTCAGAAGGGTAAATATTCTTTCTACGCGTGTGCCCCTTTCTCCTTACATTAAAGTATTGCAATGCGTCATTGCAGAAAAGACTTGGGAGAAGGAAGAGGTTACCCTTATATCTTCCTGAGTCCCTCACTCCATCAAAACCTTTATCTAAGACAGCCCCTCCACTTGTTCCAGTTTTTGTCTTTGAAACTCTAGTCCCAGGCTTGTCACCTCTACTGGTTCGGGTGGTAGATGAGTGGAGTCTGCTTCTCTCTCAGGGCAGAGATCTACTGTGCTGCTGGAATGACAGTACCCCACTGCCAATGTGGAGGGAAGGATAGGTCTGAGGGCAGGATAGGGCAAGCAGGTCTGTGGACACCTTGTGAGGGAGGGCCAGGGGGAAAGAGTGAGTGTGATGTCCACATGCATGTGTCATGTGTGTGCATACAGCTGCTGGGGGCTGGGGGGACGGTCAGGAAATTTGTCAACACTGATAATTGCCATAAACTTAAATAGGAGGGTAGATCTAGCCCCCACCAAAAAACCCCCAGACTTTCCTTTAAAGCCATTCCCTACCCTTACCTCCAGACCTTTTACAATAACCACATAGAGAACCAGAGAGAGGGGCAACATTGCAGGAAGCATCTTCAAAACATGCTTCTGCTGTAACCCCACACGTAACCCAGTTCTCTCAGAGTGATTCAGGTGAGGTAAGGCATATGATTTACAGTGCTTAAACATATCCAGATTATTATGACAGGCTTGGGTTAAGGATCACTATGCATGCAGCCAGGGCAGTAGATCTGAAGAGGCAATAATATGCAGCAGGGCAATCTGGGTGCTTGTGAGCTGAATAGGTGCTCTAGGACTTTTAGCTTCTTACCCCTTTCCACCTGGCCATGCCTCCAAATGTTTCAGATTTTGGACAACTGCCCATAGATCAGCTCACAGAGCAAAGAAAATTAACACTCAGCATGAGATAAACATCCATAAGGACAAATAAGAATGAACATCTAACAGTTAAAAGATCATTAGTATTTCCCAGTCAATAGATAAAAATAACTTAGGGATGTTCTTTCTTCTTTATCATAGCACCTAGTGACTGTTCTCTGGGCATACAGGCTGCAGGACAAAGGAAACTAACAAGCACATGATTCCATGATTAAAAAAAAAAACAAAAAAACCAAACAAGACAGGGAAAATGTGACAATTTGTTGCACAACAAGGATGTGATTCTCTACCAGCTTGCATTTTTAAAAACTATTGGCAACTGTAGGAGAGACTGAAATACCATTGCACAGATCAGATGGTGTAAGCACTCGGTAGTGGTGCAGAACAGGAAAGTGGGTCAAGTAATAGCCATGGAGTTTAGAGATGTGGGCTCTGTTTTAATGTAGTATTGGCATCTAATTTTTCTGTGCCACTCTTTCCTGCCTATGAAATGAGGGTTATATTATTTTGTTGCCAGTGTTGTGCTTTCACATGTGCACTATAGACACTTCAGAACAGCAACTATCACTTGGTTATCTCTTGTAATGTCTGGGGCAATAAGGACTTAATTTTGCTGTGCAGTCAGGACAAGGAATTATTCAGGAAAGTAATGCCCAGTATAAAGCTTACTTTGTTAAAGCTCTCTTTACGAGGCTTCTGATCAACTTGATACTAACGAATGCTGTGGGATGTAAAAATATGACTAGAAACACAAGGAGGGAAGTCACTTCCCTAGGCACAGAAGAGTTTTTGCTCTTGTAGCTACTCCCTGGATGGAGAGGATGATATGGGGCAGGCTGCTGTGCAGTTTCAGGCCCAAAATGATGTGATGAGTTTATGCAGCAGCTTTCCTCTGTAACTCACAGACTTTCTGAATGATCCTTGTGACAACAAGGGCAGAGAGGTGAGGAAGAAGTTAACTTCTAGCCTGGAGCATAACGTGGGAAATCCTCTAAGGGAAGCCGAAATGTTTCCCAGTTGTACTGTTCCCTACAAACAACAAACCTCCCTTTCCTAGTGCGAGAAGAACCCACAAGTTCACAGCATTCCCTGGTAAAATGCCTCAGGTCATTTTATGGGGTGAGGGTAAGAGGGACAGTTCATTTGCAGGGTCCTCCAAAAAAACCCTAGACAGATTGTCTGGCTCCATATGCACCTCAGAGAGACTCCTTCTCATGCCCTCCCACTGTGCCAGTCTCAGGGAGAGCATGATCCACACCCTGGGTTTTATGAGCAGACGTTGCAGTGATGACACTGGCCAGCAGAAGATACTCCCAGACAGTACCAGGTCAAGGGAAAGCAGAAAATCAGTGTGAGCTTGTTTGTAGCTCACACCATAATATGCTGCCTGCCATTTGTGTACCTGCTGCTTCACTTCCCAACTCCATGCAGAAATAATTCATTAAAATCCACTACACAGGGTTTCTAGCTACCCATCCAAGAGGAAAGCCAGTTTGCTTTCTATTTGGGTGCCCAGGCACTTGTGTGATGTCCGCATGGAATTGGTTTTTTTTCCAGTTGACTCACACAAGCCTAAAAGATGATCCACCAGGATCCACATTCAAACAAAAGTATTGTAGGTGCAAAACTGAATTCAAAGAAGAGGTACTGAGATAGCCTGCATGACTCTAATACTTCTCCCTTGCATATAACCATTCCATTTTTAATTATATGATTACAACCTACTTTTTCTTCAAACTGGACTCCTGCCTCATTAAATACACAAGACTCCATTTGCTGCTGGTTTAGTATTAAGTATTTCTTTTAGTAGTTAAGTATTTCTAGAGTCCTTGCTTCAGTTGTTTCAGAAATATGAAGGGTAGGAAATGGGAGGGAGTGGCTGTGGCTGTATCCATCTGGCCCCAAATCCTCTCTCCAGCAGTGTTAACAAGGAGATGCCTACAGAAGAGAAGGAACAGAGCAACCACGTGTCACGCTTCTTTCTCATCCTCTCCAAGCCTTCAACAGTCATCAGCTCAGAAACACTTCGGTCTAGAAATCTTTATACTTGGTAACTTTCAATGGATTTCTCTCCAACAAAAATGTCTGACCTCCATGGAAGCCATACGAGTTTTTTACGTCCTCAACGCTTTCACAGTAGTATTTCATGGTTATCATGAATGATTGTCTTCAGGAACAGGAGAATGAAATTCTTACTTGGATTCCATCATTCTAATACCACTAAGCAAGATGCAACACAAAGAAACTAACTTTTTTTTCTCTTAGAGCTGGGCACAAAGCATCTCTAGAACTGGAGTAACTTTTAACTATTAATTTCTCCTGTTAAGAATTTGCTTTATAAAACACATGAGTCTTGAAAATTGGACATTATAGCAAATAAACAGTAATTTTAATGATAAAAGTTAACAGACTTTTGAGGTAAAGAACAAATTAAAATATTTATAGAATCAGTATTTTTAGGTATAGTCTATAAAGAGATGTAAAACTTTTAACAGCTATGTGCAGGAGATGGAGTGAACACTTCGGTGTCACTGTTCTATCTTAGAACAAAAACCCCATTTGTTTAAATGCATTAGAGGAGGGTGTTTTACGTTTTATGTTGTCTTTGGTCTATCTGGATTTATTTTTTAACTCAAAGAGTGACGTGTTTCAGATATAACTTTCTTGTATTATTTATAGGAAAAAAGTTCTCTTTGTTACAAGTGAAGTATTTCAGATGAACACATATGCTAAGCTCAATGACGATACTCAATTACATACTATGGCAAAATGTAATTATTTTGTGAAAATAAATATATACAACCAGTAATTTTTGTTTTGGTTAATTTTCATTTTTTTTTCTTTCCCTGGGTTTGGCCTGGAATGGACCTTAGCCAGGGAACAGGCTGAGCCTGTCAGACCAGTGTCTGAACAGTAAACAACATCTCTATTGCTAACCTTGCCCTGGCTGAGGTCCTCTGTAAATATAGCTCTGCTTACTAACTATATTCTTTATATTATCACCTCTCTTTCGGTTCATTTATCTGTTAGCATACACAGCATTTCACTACAACACTGGCCTCTGTTTCTTAGCAGCATTTGGTGTGGAGACACTTTTCTCTGTACTGTTCTCTGTCCAGATTTGATGCCACCTCCCAAAGCATCATTCAGCCACTGCATGTGCCATCCTGTGGGTTTATTCCCTGTGGCAGAAGACTTCAAGCACAGCTATTTTAACTCCTTGGGCAGACAGAGTCAAATACATGCCATGCATCTCTCAGCTTTCTATCCATCTGAGTTTCCTACTGTGTGCTCCACTCCCCTTCAGTTTCATCATTCACATGAGGCTTGTAAAATTCTGCAGAGATCTGATGCCTCCTACCCTGCCTATTCAGAGTCACTGCAGCCACCATGTTCTTCTCTTGGCCATGCTCATGAGCACACATTAAACACTGAGAAGGTTAAAGTTAAGACAAATAATATACAGAGAATACAATTTTCTCTCTTGTGTGGGGCAAACCTTCTATCCTATTTTGGATGAGAACATACATGGTATTTCCTAATATTACTTTATTTCAGCTGCTAAGGCAATAACTGTCTGATAACATCAATATTTATTACTAGCAATTTTTCCACCATGGTGTTTATTCACTTCAGTAAGGGTGAATGGTAAGATTTCCTTCCCCATTATAATAACGTCTATCATATCTTTAAATGTCATGTCAGTACACGAAAAAACGCCAGAAAGCTCTTCAAGACAGTTGTCATTCCATGCCTTTCTGATGTATGTTTCTTAGCACATTCACTATCATATTTATACACGTTCTGTTCATTTTACTCCGGCTCTGACTTAAAAAAGGCAAGGAAAATCTGGATTACTGCACTGATTCAGATGGCATTATTACAGATCCAAAACTGTGCAGTATGGAGATCTCCTTGTCTTGTGATCCACAAGTGCAACCTGTTTTTATGATCTAATGTGAATCTCTAACTGAACCATTTATTCAATACTGTAATGGCTTCCCTGGGCCTTCATGTATACACTGATACTCATTTTTCTCTACCCTATCTCCTTCAGCAACTTGTGAATATAAAACACCCAGGGCAATGTGGTATCTATTACTAAAAAAAAATTGTCACTTTTCTTCTAAGTAAGTTAATATGTAACCTTCTTTCTCCTACTTCAGATCTCTTAAAATTTTTACAAACAAATGTAATGGAAATAAAATGCATGTCTAGAAGAAGTTTAATACTGGCCTAAACATATTTATGAATGAGGCTATAAAAACAAAGATATACGCCTGGACAGAATATATAAATAGATCATCAGAATACATCAATAAATTCTAGCAAGGCAGGGTGATAGAAGAATCACCTGAATAAAGTATACCACATATTTTAGTCCTCCACAAATAGCGCACTACGCAAGAAATTTCTTGCTCAGTTCTTTTCCCCTGAGAGGACTACGAAGAAAAAAAAATGTAGGTTGAGCCTTAATGCTTTAAGCAAAACCAATTTGGTAACTCCTCTACTGTGCATGAAGTTTGTTAATTTTTAAGTGTGATGCTGAAAATAGCATTTTGATTTTAGTGCCCTTCGGCTACATGGGAAAGAAGTCCCATTACAAAGAACCAGGAAAAATAGAGCAAACCACAAATTTATCAGCTACCTTGCAACAATCAAGAAGGAACAGATGACAACTTATTTCCTTACACAATACTACTGGATTAGGTGAAATAACTACTGAATTAGAAAAAAGAAATATTGCCTATTGTCTTAGAATAAAAATAGAACATGATAGAGCAGTAAGACTTCCAGATGATTCATTTATTCACTTCTGCATGAGATATCTGCAGGGTTTTGCCACGGTGAAAAAGTGGTCTTTACATATCTTGTACCAGCTTGCACTTCTTCCAGCCAAGGATCCACAGTTGTTTTCAGCTACTCTAGGTTAGTGTTGTGGTTTAGACCCAGCTGGCAACTAAGCCCCATCAGCTGCTTGCTCACTCCCCTCCAGTGGGATGTAGGAGAGAACTGGAAGGGTAAAAGTGAGAAAACTTGTGGGCTGAGATAAAGACAATTTCAACAGGGAAAGCAAAAGCCAGGCCACAAGCAAAGTGAACATTCATTCACTCATTCATTCACTGCTGCCCATAGGCAGGCAGGTGTTCAGCCATCCCCAGGAAAGCTGGGCTTCATAATGTGCAACAGTGACTTGGGAAGACAAACACTGTCATTCCAAACGTCCCCCCTTCCTCCTTCTTCCCCCAGCCCTATATGCTGACCATGACACTGTATGGTGTGGGATATCCCTGTTGCCAGCTGGGGCTGGCTGTCCTGGCTGTGTCCCCTCCCAACGCCTTGTGCACTCCCAGCCCTCTCACTGGTGGGGTGGGGTGAGAGGCAGAGAAGACCTTGATGCTGTGTAAGCCCTGCTCAGCAATAACCAAAACACCTCTAGATTATCAACACTGATCTTCTAAGCCAGAGCACAAAACAGTGCCCTTTTCAGTGCAAACACTGAGTTTGAGTACAGCACGTAAGGACTTTCCCAACAAGCCAAAGATTTCACAAAAAGTCAAAGTGTCCAGACAAAGCTGATGTTCTTTTACAGTATCATTGAACAGTACCAGCTAGATTAGGAAATGTCATTAATTATGTCTCTAACTGCATTGAGAAGCCTAAACCTAAGTCTGCAAAACAAGGTCATCAGGGAATGTTTTCCTCAACAGTCTTATTTTAAATTGTTATAAAGCAGGATAACTCCTCACAACAAATCAGAAGGTAACTCTTATCAAGAGCTTGCCTTTAAAAATGCTAAGGAGAGTAGATGTAGAACAGAAAGAAGTAGAAAGCTTTGGAGAAAGGGTGAAAGACTGCACAAGCAGCAAAAAGACTAAGGAGCATTCAGAAGTAATAGAAATGGGAGTAACACTAGGAAGACTAAAGTATAGTATAGCAAGCAAGAGAACAGGAAAGAAAAGGTAACTACCCAGTGAGTGGCACATCTGTGTTTTCGGAAAACTGCACAGCTCCACGGAAGAGCCTTATGAAGTTTTCATGAAGTATAAAAGCAATTACTTTAACATAATGTAGCTTACAGACAGAAATAAACTGTCCAGACCTCACTGGAGAAGGAACTTACCACAATCAAATGTAAAAACAGCTCTGGATGCTGAAAACCTTTTTGTTCCTATTATTGAAAAAAACAGAGATCAGATGTGAGTGTTAAAGGGAACTGAGACAGTAACAGTAAAAGTGTGCTGCCTCTCAGCCAGCCTGAACTGCACAGCTGATAGTGGCCACGTGAAGCAAGACTGAGTCAGAAGAACAAGAAATGATGCAACATTTGACACCTGGCAAGATGAAAAGAAGAATCCTAGAGGACCAATGTATCCATCACTTATCCATGACACTGTGCCTACTGAAAACCATCCGTAACATGGAAATTGCAGCATGACTTTCAGGTGTACTGGGATTTACTCCACATAACTAGCAGCCATTGTGCTGAACTTCTCCTGAGGGAAAAGAAAAGGTAAGATTAAGACATTTACATAATCTCAGAATATTTTAACACTGTGCCATGGTACATGGTTAGCTGAGATGCCAGTATCATTAAGCATGGGAGGTAAATATTTACGTTATTATTTATAAATTATACTCAGAATGGCATATTTCTATGGGCTATTTGCAAAACATAGTTTACGATACAAAAGCGACTGACACACAGCTCCTGCCAATTTCTATGCATGTAGCTAGTTTTAAACATGGGAGAAATTCCATGAATCTTGAAACAACTGCTGCATCCACTAGATTATAAAAGGAAAATATGTAGTAAATGGAAGGAGACACATGAATGGAACATGCAAACTTTTACTTCATAATTTTATTTTAAAGGTATTTGCACTTACATTGTGATTTCAGTATTTCTGCAGCATCCTTGCTGTGTTGCAGCGTTGGTTCATTGTTAGGTTGATGGTTATGTATTAGCACAGCAGATGAAAGGAGAACAACCTCTTTTCCTTTCTAACTGGGATTTTTTTCCCAGGTATTTCGATTTCTTTCCTTCTTGCTAGGTAGCTGTTCATTTATACATACTTTTCTCTGCATGCAAAGAAACTGCTCTGAAGTCTTGTGCAAATACAGAGGCCTAAGCACACAAAGCAGTAAAAAGAGTGAAGAATGCCACTCCAAACTTCTTCATTCTTTTGTCAGTAAACAACTTTGAGTTAGCTCTTACCAGATAACTGAAATTAACTGTTTCTACACTGCCAGGCCTTGACACTGCAATATTTATATGTATTCTTAATGTTACCAAGGTGAGCTGTCACACTGTCTTCAGTGGAGTCATTCATGTACTTAAATCTACACAAAGAAAATTTCAGGGATAAAGCCCTACTTGCAGAAACCTGGGCAGCTACTAAGACCAGCAGCTACAGTCTGTCTGCCTGCTCTGCTGTCTGCAGTGAATTTCCTGGCTGATACATTTTTAATTCAAGTTGGTAACCAGAGACACGGTTTCCACCAAATCTTTTCTATTTGCATTGCTCTGTGTAGAGTGAGTGATGCCAGTCCTGCCAGCAGAGCAGCAAAGTTTAAGAAACATAACCACAGAAACAATAGACTCGGTATTCTTTTTGTCAACTGCTTTTGTCTTTTTGAGCCTTTGAGTTGGTGTCATCAAGCTTGTCTTTAAACTATACAGGCTGGAGTCTTAAAAGCAGACAACAGGGATTCTTGGGTAATCAGATTTGGAGCTTTCAGGAATCCACTGAAGGTTAAAACAAAAGAGCAAGAATTGACAATAATCCATTATATTGTAGTAGAAAACTGTGGAGGACAACAGCATTTACTCAGTCCCTTTTTTTTTTTTCTTAGTTCCTCTCCCCCCTCTGAAGCTGCTGGTGGTGTTTGTGCAGATATGCAGCGAGCCAAGTAAGTCAGGTGACAGGTACAGCTGCAAACTTGCACAAAACAATCAGAACAGTATGTTAACTTTCAGCCAGAGCAGCATCTTTAGCCAGCTGACTGCCCTGCTGCAGAACTAACGCTACCATAAAGGGGGGCCATATCTGAGAAAAAAAGAGAGGAAAAGGAGATCACAGCACCCTGGAATCAGGCTGAACTGCCAGAGAGGCAAATCTTCAGTGCTGTCTTAGTCTCATGGATGCCAGGGAATGGGGCAAGAAAAACTATTTCAGTTGTAGGCCTTTATTTACTTTTTTGTGCAAATGGCTTTTGGAAAGCGTTCATAGTTACAGAACAGGATTTCTTCACACAAAACAGCTGTCTGTTTAATGCATGTAATTTTTAGTTTTCTTTCACTCTCCCATCCTTATGCCTCTTACGACTCTCAAAGGTACTTTTTTTCTTAACTGCACTTTCATAAAAATTTACTGCTAATTAATTATCTCTTTTGAATCTTAAAGTTGCAGTTAAAATTTGCTAAGTCCTGGAAATAATTATGCAAGCTCCAGGCTGGATCACTTTTCTCTGTGGTCCAGGAGGCAGTGGAGGTAGGACAGTGTGTGTTCCACTTCCTCCTGACAAAGCTGCTGCCTTGTGCAAGCCTCCCCTCCTGCCCTCTGTTTGAAATGGGGGTAATTTCCACACTACACCAGCTTCCCTGCTGCAGTAGTAACTCTCACAGCCAGAACCAACCACACCACTGTCATTGCCTCCTCAGTCTTCAACCTTAAAGGGTTCAGTTTCCTGATTTCACTGCACATTTCAAATAACTTATTCAAAGCCCCACTTAACGTTTTCCAAACAGCATTTCTTTGACTCAACCATGACGCCACAGAATCACAGAATGGGTCAGGTCAGAAGGCACCACAGTGGGTCATCTGGTCCAACCTCCCTGCTCAGGCAGGGTTGTCAGGAGCACACGGCACAGGGTTGTGTCCAGATCATTCCTGAGTATCTCCAGTGAGGGAGGCTCCACAGCCTCTCTGGACAACCTGTTCCAGTGCGTGGTCACCCGCACAGTAAAGAAGTTCTTCCTCATGTTCAGCTGGAACTTCCTGTGCATCAGTTTCTGCCCATTGCCTCTTGTCCTATTGCTGGGCACCACCAAGAAGAGCTTGGAAACATCCTCTTGGCACTCGCCCTTAAGATACTTATAGACATCAATGAGGCCTCTTCTCATGGCTGACCAGGCCCGGCTCCCTCAACCTGTCCTCGTTAAGAGTTGCTCCGGCCCCTTAATCTTTGTTGCCATCCGCAGGACACGCTCCGGGACACTCCAACCCACCGGCAGTGTGTCCCATGGGCCGAGCCCCCGCGCACCTC